>CM071571.1:6336381-6355894 GCA_036426205.1 Ascaphus truei | reverse complement strand
GGGGGACCTTCCCTGCTGCCCTGTCACATGTCCTCTCTGCTGGGGGAACTTCCCTGCTGCCCTGTCACATGTCCTCTCTGCTGGGGGACCTGCCCTGTCACATGTCCTCTCTGCTGGGGGACCTTCCCTGCTGCCCTGTCACATGTCCTCCCTGCTGGGGGACCTTCCCTGCTTCCCTGTCACATGGACCAGCAATGGGTTCCTTTGTTTTCCCTATTCCGGGTGTATTCTGTGATTGTAAACTTAAAATAAAACACAGTTAAAGGGGGTGCTGCTTCCGGGCAGGGCCGCCAACAGAAATCATGGGGCCCGGGACAAATGAAAGGAGCAGCCCCCCCCCCCCCCCCGACCCATAGCAACCCCCCCCCCCACCGAACCCATAGAGTACCTACCACGAAAAAATATCTTTTAGCGCGCAACTTTTACTTAACTGTTTTCTTATTGTGATAAAGAAAAAAACATTACAATGCAACCTGTTTATTTTTATATTTTCAACAAAAGACATGTGACTGCCTGACTGGGTGGCTGAGTGGGTGGGTGGATGACTGGGTGGGTGAATGACAGTAGAATGACAGTTGGGTGAATGACGGTTGAATGATGGTGGGTGGGTTGGTGAATGATGGTGGGTGGGTGAATGATGGTGGGTGGGTGAATGACAGTGGGTGGGTGGGTGGGTGAATGACAGTGGGTTGAATGACAGTGGGTGAGTGGGTGAATGACACTTTGGGTGGGTGAATGACGGTTGGTGCGTGGGTGGGTGTGGTGACAGTTTGGGTGGATGAATGACAGTGGGTTGAATGACAATGGGCTAGGTGAATGACAGTGGTGGGTGGGTGGATGAATGACGGTGGGTGGGTGGGTGGGTATGAATGACAGTGGGTGGGTGAATGACAGTGGGTGGGTGAATGACAGTGGGTGGGTGGGTGAATGATGGTTGGTGGGTCAATGTTGGCTGTGGGTGGGTGAATGACGATGGGTGGGTGAATGGGAGACAGTGACTGGGTGGGAGACAGTGACTGGGTGGGAGATAGTGACTGGGTGGGTGGGAGACAGTGACTTGGTGGGTGGATGACAGTGACTGGGTGGGTGGATGACATTGACTGGGTGGGTGAATGACAGTGACTGGGTGGGTGGGTGACAGTGACTGGGTGGGTGGGAGACAGTGACTGGGTGGGAGACAGTGACTGGGTGGGTGACAGTGACTGGGTGGGTGGGTGACAGTGACTTTGACGCTGAGTGGGGGGGGGGGAGAGAGGGTCAGGGGGGGGGAGAGAGGGAGTGGGTGGGTGGGAGACACTGACTGGGTGGGTGGGAGACAGTGACTGGGTGGGTGGGAGACAGTGACTGGGTAACAGTGACTAGGTGGGTGACAGTGACTGGGTGGGTGGGAGACTGACTGGGGGACAGTGACTGGGTGACAGTGACTGGGTGACTGGGTGACAGTGACTGGGTGGGTGGGAGACTGACTGGGTGACAGTGACTGGGTGACAGTGAGACAGTGACTGGGTGGGTGACAGTGACTGGGTGGGTGACAGTGACTTGGTGGGTGGGAGACTGACTGGGTGACAGTGACTGGATGACAGTGAGACAGTGACTAGGTGGGTGACAGTGACTGGGTGGGTGAGAGTGACTCACCTTGACCTGGTGGGTGCAGCTTGCCGCCGGACACTTTCCCCTCCTGCCCCCGATATCCCCGCGGCAGCTGCCCGGGAGGGGAGGTGGGCTTGGGGGCGTGGGAGGTGGGCTCGGGGGGGGGGGGGGCACAGGAGGTGGGCTTGGGGGGGGGGCCACGGGAGGTGGGCTCGGGGGGAGCGCGGAAATTTGGCCACGGGGGAAGCGGAGGGAAGCAGGCCGCAAAAGGAGCTGGTACTTCCGCCTCCGTCCCACGTTGGGAGGGTGGGTGAATGACAGTGGGTGGGAGGGTGGGTGAATGACAGTGGGTGGGAGGGTGGGTGAATGACAGTTGGTGGGTCAATGTTGGCTGTGGGTGGGTGAATGATGGTGGGTGTGTGGGTGAATGGGAGACAGTGACTGGGTGACTGGGAGACAGTGACTTGGTGACTGGGTGGGTGGGTGACAGTGACTGGGTGGGTGGATGACAGTGACTTTCAGTGACTGGGTGGGTGGGTGGATGACAGTGACTGGGTGGTGGATGACAGTGACTGGGTGGGTGGGAGACAGTGGCTGGGTGGGTGGGAGACAGTGACTGGGTGGGTGGATGACAGTGACTAGGTGGGTGACAGTGACTTAGACTGACTGGGTGACAGTGAAAGTGACTGGGTGGGTAACAATGACTGGGTGGGTGAGTGGGTGACAGTGACTTACCTTGACTGGGTGGGTGCAGCTTGCCGCTGGACTCTTTCCCCGCCTGCCACCGATATTCCCGCGGCAGCTTCCCGGGAGGGGAGGTGGACTTGGGGGCGCGGGAGGTGGGCTCGTGGGGGTGGAGGGGGGCACGGGAGGTGGGTTCGGGGGGAGCGCGGGAATCTGGCCGCGGGGGGAGCGCGGGAAGCTTGCCACGGGGGGAAGCGGAGGGAAGCTTGCCACGGGGGGAAGCGGAGGGAAGCAGGCTGCAGGAGGAGCTGGTACTTCCCCCTCCGTCCCACGTTTTTTTCATTTATTTTTTATTTTTTAATGTATCTAATTAACTGGCGCCCGAGCGGCCGGCCCCCCTGACCCACGGGCCCGGGACGCCAGTACCCTTTCTCCCCCGCTGTTGGCGGCCCTGCTCCCGGGACCAAAGGCAACTAATAGGGATAAATAAAACTAACCACTGCCTTAGAAACATCGTTCAGATATAAGTACGTTAACATTTCATTTTAAAACGTGAAGCTCTGAAATAGCCAGCAGAAAAAGACAGTAAACCCTGTGTTTTCCGGACAGCTGGCAAAGCACCTGCACTAAAGGGAATAATATCATCAATAGTATTTCCTCTTACAAGGAAGGTTCAAGCAGACAGAAATAGTTCTTTGCACTTGCAGGGAGTATACAGACAATCGTAAGCATGTACTGTGTGTGTATATAGTGCTGGAAGTCCACACAGGTAGAAATGACAGGCACAGTCATTTCTAGAAGAGCACACACTCTAAGTTAGGGTGCACATAGTTAAAGCAGCAATACTACTTTCCCACTTTTTTTCCCCCTTCTCTTATTTGTGAATGTAAAGCGTGTGACAATGTATCATTCTACATTATTACCTAAGCGGGCAATCGTTTGGTGCTCCTGTTATAAATCTGTACAAATGCTGATTGTGTGTGTAATATAATGGCTGCCTTTCACTTTCAACCAATCCTTCAGTCAGCGTAACTCAGCAGCTACAATGTATCCTGATATTAATAAAGTAACATTATTTATTGTTACAGTTTGCAGCTCAAACGGCTTGGAACATTAGCAACAAATTATCCCAAACAGGAAGTGTTACAAAGATCTTGCACTGCTTGGGAGGTGTGCTAAAACTTGCTATAGAAATCACAGGATGCGTTAAAACTCATTAAAAATGGCATTAAGCGTGGAATATTTTTTTTAAAATAAAACAGTTCCTATTATCTAATACTACAGAACTGATTTATAAAAAAAAAAAAAAAATAACATATACAGACATACCCCGCATTAACGTACGCAATGGGACCGGAGCATGTATGTAAAATGTACTTAAAGTGAAGCACTACCTTTTTTCCACTTATCGATGCATGTACTGTACTGCAATCGTCATATACGTGCATAACTGATGTAAATAACACATGTGTAACAGGCTCTATAGTCTCCCCATTTGTGCACAGATTCGGTCCAGTAAGGGAGCCAGTATTGCTGTTCAGGACGTGCTGACAGGCGCATGCGTGAGCTGCCATTTGCCTATTGAGCGATATGTACTTACTCGCGAGTGTACTTAAAGTGAGTGTCCTTAAACCGGGGTATACCTGTACAATTTCACATGTTTTGCTGCTTTAGGCAAGTAAGTAAATTGCCGCGAAGCCGTTTCCCTGTGACAGAGAGGATTTTATTCCCATTCGTTTGAATGAAGCCAAACTTTTCTCCAGCACGGCAAGTGTCTTCACCGAATATTGAATAAGGGCCGTTGAACAGGGATCTCTCTCTCTCTCACTGTAAAGACAGGACCATTGGAGCAAACCGGCACATAAATACAATCATACAAGTGACCGCATCCAAACGAAGAAGGGACCGTTGTGGGTTTGAGAACCTGAGCTCAGCACCATCTGTGTATGATTGTTATTTCATTTCAATAAAAAAAAAAAAAAAGCTATGACACATGCACACATTTAAACAACCAACTGAATCGTGTTTGCTGTTTTCGTATATGAGATTTATGTGTTGTTATTGAAATGATTCCACTTGCAAGAAGGGTTCAAATAAAACACGGGCTGTTTTATTAGAATCGAATGTTCATTTATAGGCTAACAAAGTCTAACCTTCCGTGTTAGAGTGAAAACAGGATGCATGGCTGGTAATGCCTTTCCTTCATTCAGCTTTGTTTGACAGCGAGTGTTTTTCACATCCTGGGAAAAGAAATATGGGTTGTGCCTTCCACGACACAATCTACTTGCTATAAAGTATGATCCAGAGTATTTCATTCATCAGCCAGGTTTGGTCTTGCTGATAGAGATGTGCATCCAGAGCGCAGGTTTTGAACGTCCGACTCAGACGCGCCAATCCACAGTTTTCCACTAGAGGGCGGACTTTGTTCTTCTATATTCTGCCTCAGTTGTGCAGTGCGATCAATTACATTTCTGTATTCTGACGTTTGATGGCCATGCACTTCTTTATCCCAGGCTGTGATGTAAAAGCTGTAAAAAAAAACAGCCAGGACAAGTTTAAAGGTGCCCGTGTTAGAATTGATAAGAAGCCATAAGTGACACACTGAGTGCTCATTTGCATGTCATTACCCAGAATTCCTTGCTGTAGAGAAGCATTGTATGCCGATGACTGTGTGGAAAGGCAGGGTTGCCTACCTGAGCCAGCTTTAGGCCGGTGCTACCATGCAGCTCCATAGGGCACTGTGCTTTGGGAAGACCCGCGCTAGGCCGGTATAATCTGCCTGCACTGCCTCTTCACCCTCTCACAGCCACCGACACAGGGGGGGAAAGCCGGGGAACTCTAGCGACGCCCTTCAGTTGATGCTGGAAGTTGCGCGCGGAGTCTGTCCCCAGCTCCACTCCACCTATAAGCACTTGCCTTAGTGCTGCCTCCTCCTGCAGCGCCACCCTCCTCCTTCAACGTTGTAGCGTCAAATGATGCCGTGATGTCACATGATGTTGTTTCCATGACAACACAATGCCATGTTACGTCACGTTGCCAAGAAACGCATCGCTTTGTGATATCACAGCGTCATTTGATGCTGCAACGCTGAAGGAGGAGGGCGTCATGAAGGAGAAGGTAAAAACTTTGCATACGCCCCATGCTCTCGCCCTGCAATCAGTGGGGAAGAGAGCGGGGCCTCTATACTGCCTAGGACATTTAGCAGCAACTAAAATGCCCCTGGGGTTCTGTCACAGAGACAAGTCGCCGCGATGTCCCGCGCCCGACAAGCCAGGTCTGATAAGTGAAGTCCCACGGGGGACATTTAAAGTTGGCGCTTCGGAGTAGCTGATTTAGGTAGTGTAGCGCAGCAGCGCGCAAACTGGGGGGTGCGTCACCCAGGGGGGGGCAGGAGACTTTGTAGGCGGGGCGCGGGCGATTACAGAAGCCCCGCGCTCTTCCCCACGGCATTTAAATTAAATGCTGGGGGAGGCGTGAGGCCTCTGTAACTGACCTGCCGCCAGCCGGGTCTTCGGTGACGCGTCGCCATGGCAACACGGCGTCAAATGACGCTGTGGGTTCATGTTACGTGGCGTCACATGACCCGCGATATCATTGGATGCTGAGCCATCGAGAGAGGGGGGGCAGGAACGCTGTGGCTCCCAGGAAGTGGGCCGCAGCTCCAAATTTTGCGCACTGCTGCTGTAGCGGTCCCGCACGGGACATTTAAACATACACTTATCAGACCTGGCTTGTCAGAGCGGCTGGTTGGGTGCAGCAGACCTGGCTTGTCGGGTTGGATGTGTGGTGGACTTCGTGGTGAAATGTCCAGTGGCAAGCTGCCCTGCGGTGAACGTTTTGTTTCGCGGACAAACGTCCCATTCCACCGCTGTGTATATGGGGGGAGAAAAGGGGGAATTTACCAACACAAAATGTTGCTGCCTAGGTCTGAGCCTAATAGGAAGTCTGCTACTGATCCACGGGCCCAGCCCCAAGTAAGGGGGGAGAATGATAGAAGGGGCTGAGAGAGAGAAAGCCGGGCTGAAAAAAAGGGGAGGAGAGAGTGAGAAAGAGAGAGAGCGAGAGAGCGCGAGAGGGCGCAAGAGAGAGAGCGCGAGAGAGAGAGAAAGCGGTGGCTGAAAAAAAGGGGAGGAGAGAGTGAGAGAGAGCGCGCGAGAGAGAGCGCGAGAGAGAGAAAGCCGGGGCTGAAAAAAAGGGGAGGTGAGAGTGAGAAAGATAGAGAGAGCGCGAGAGAGAGAGTGAGAGAGAGATGGCGAGAGACAGAGAGCAGAGAGAGAGAGAGAGCAAGAGCAAGAAAGAGTGAGAGATGGCGAAAGAAAGAATGAGAGAGAGAGAGAGCAAGAGTAAGAGAGAGTGAGAGATGGCGAAAGAGAGAATGAGAGAGAGATTTAACTGAACATTTTATTAAACGATGTATCAGTATAATTGGCTTCCTGAAAGATCGTCCTCAAAAGTAGCAGATTTCCTTATTTGTATCTTGTGATACACTGGATTGAGACGTATCAGCCGCTTTAATATCGGTACCTTGAGGTAATGTTCTTTTATTGCTATTTCACATAATGGGAGCTGTGTGTAAAGACTCGTGTTTTACAAAACAAAATGAAAGAGTTTATTGCATTAAATATAATTACCTGAAATTTTTGCCAACATGCTGTATGTTGGTATGTCACGGTTCGTTCTTACATTCAACGCGTGTCGTATTTGTATTTAGTGCGTCATATTAAATTATATTTAAGTCTTCTGGAAACCCAATTTAAACAAATATGAATGATGACTATATATTCGTTGTCACTCTCCATTATCCTCTTCTTACTATTAATCAAATGCACTGTTCATTAATTACATCAATTGTAATCCCTATGTTCCTACCTGTGGATGACATGTTTGCGACGGTTTGCATTTGTTGTTTACACCAAGATAAACTTAATAGACAATGTTAGGTTAATAGTGTATATCATGTACACACGTGTCAAAGGCAACATCCAAACTTTGCCTTTAACACCGCCCAAAAGAGTCATTGTTTTCGTTGTGAAAAATAAGTTGACGCACACACCACACAACAATTGGTTTTATACATTGCCACATGGAGACACAATAACTTGCTATTCTTCTGTGTGTCTGTTTTATGACAAAATCCCTTATAGTGATGCTTTCTACAAAGCCCCCAACAATCGGAGACCCCCCTGCACAGCGAGTATTGGTATAAGAAAGAAGTAAAAGAAGAACATGTTGATAGTGAGTGGACCACCAAAAAGTATGCAGACTCTACTGGTCAGCCAGGTAAATCATCGTAAACATCTATGGACCTTCTCTGACCAGAGACAAAAGGTGCAAGAAGGGACACCGGTTATATCCATACAGATTTACAAAATGTAAGATAAATACGACTTGGTGTACTGCATAAAGATAATAAATACATATTTTATTTATTGCCATGGCGATGCGTCGCCGAAGACAAGGTAAGGATAGTTGCAGAGGCCTCACGCGTTCCCCCGGCATTTAATTTAAGTGCCTTGGGGAAGAGAGCGGGGCCTCTGCAACCGCCGCGCCCAACCCCTGAAAAATCTTGCATCCCCCCATTTGCCCGCCCCTGCTCTATCCCAGTCATAAAAGTAAAAAAAGATGGATGAGTGGGAGTCAAAGACATATCCACAAAAAGGGGGAGTTATCTTTTTGACTGAGGTAAGGCTTGGGCGTATAAACCTTGTATTTGGGTGTCAAAATGAGAATTCAACAAGAGGAGTTTTATTCCCTAACACGTGGATTCTCATACTTCAAACTCAAGACTTCTTTTGGGAGTCTAATAGGTGGTATAGTATTTTAGGCTTTCTGATATTTTACCGTTTATTTTATGAACTGTCTGCATTTATATATTGTATGTCTTTGAAGCATTCTTTTTCTGTAAACAAGCACTGTCAGACTATTTGTATATTAAATCTAAAATGTAATAAGTACTGTCTTTGGGCTCTAACTGAATCTTGTACCTTTTAGATGAAATTAACTACATTTTCAGACACATTTGGCTACATTGGGTTGTTGTGTAAATGACATGCTTTTTTTCCTAGTATACAGGAGACTGTGAACTCCTGAGGCTAAGACCTTAAACTATTCTTGGTGATGGCAGCGCATTCAGGTGTAATACGTAGGTTTTTGAGGAGATATTACACATTTTGAGAGCCCTGCGGGGAGGGGAGGTAGTCAGCAGGACAGCTGTACAGTATCAACCCCTTTGACCAGGCCTGCACAACATACGGCCCCCCAGCCTCTCTGTGCGGCCCGCGATGAGATTTAAAAAAAAAAAAAAAAAAACTTTAAAAAAAAAAAAATATGGCGGCGATTCCCCGCGGTCCCGGGGGTGATGTGAGGTGCATTGAGGTGAGGTGCAGGGGGGTGAGGTGCAGGGGAGGTAAGGTACAGGGGAGGTGAGGTGCAGGAAGGGTGATGTGAGGTGCAGGGGGTGAGGTGCAGGGGTGATTGGAGGTGAGGGGGGGGGTGATTGGAGGTGCAGGGGGGGGGTGATTGCAGGGATTTCTGGCAGGGGGGTGATTGTGGAGGTGCAGGGGGTGATTGGAGGTGCAGGGGGGGGTGATTAGTTCAGGGGGGTGAATTTTGTGGTTCAGGCGGGGGTATTGGAGTTATTGGAGGTGCATGTGGGTCATTGAAGGTGTGTGGGGGGGGGATCGTCATCAAAACCCAAACTGGATGAACAACTATAGACCACGACAAAAGCTCGGTCTAAAAACATAAAGGAAAGGTGCACATCAAAGGGTGCCGATAGGTCCAGAATGTGGAGTTGCATGGGGTACCTGTAAAAAAAAAGAGGTGAAAAACTAGTCAGAAAGGGGGTCCCTGGAGGGTCAGTAACTGGGGAGATCATCATGGAGGTGCAGGGGGTCATTGGAGGTGCCGGGGTGATTGGAGGTGCAGGGGTGATGGATGTGGAGATGTGCAAGGGGGAGAGTGATGTGAGGTGCAAGGGGGGAGAGTGATGTGAGGTGGCAGGGGGGAGAGATTGATGTGAGGTGTCAGGGGGAGAGTGGTGTGAGGTGCAGGTGGGTGAGAGTGGTGTAGGTGCAGGGGGCAGAGTGGTGTGAGGTGCAGGGGGGGGGAGAGTGATGTGAGATGCAAGGGGGGAGAGTGATGTGAGATGCAAGGGGGGAGAGTGATGTGAGGTGCAGGGGGGGGAGAGGGATTGAGGTGCGAGGGGGGTATTGTGGTTTGTGGAGAGGGAGTATTATGTGTGGTGGGTGGGGGAGAGATGGGGGTATGAGAGATAGATGGGGAGTATCGCAAAGGTTGATAGTGAGGGGTTCGGGGGAGATATGAGGATGATGATGAGAGGTGCTGGAGGAGAGATGATGATGATGATGATGATTTTACCCGTGCGGCCCAAATTTTTTTTCCTTGGAGCATTTCGGCCCTTCTCGCTTTACGAGTTGTGGCAGGCCTGCCTTGACCACACACACACACACACACACACACACACACACACACACACACACACACACACACACACACACACACACACACACACACACACACACAAATAATAATATTTCTGCAATCAGTTTCAGTTTTAAAGTCTTTCCACAACTTTTAAAGCAGCAAGGCATGTAAAATCTTAAATCTTTTTTTGCAAAATAAATCAGTTCTGTAGTATTAGATAACACTTACTGCACTTTTTAAGGAGTTTTATTATGAGTATCCTTTGATTTCTATAGCAGGTTTTAGCCCACCTCCTAGCAGTGCAAGATATTTGCAACACTTTCCTGTTTGTGATCATTTGTTGCCAAATTTCCCAGCACTTTGAGCTGCAAACTGTAATAATAGATAATGTTACCATAGTTATACAAGAATACATTGTAGCTGCTGAGTTACACTGAGTAACACAGCCATTATGTTAGCCACATCAGGATTTTGACAGATTTGTAACAGGAGCACCAAACAATTACCAGCTTAGGTAAGAATGTAGAATGATACATTGCCATATGCTTTACATATACAAATAAGAAAAGAACAAGAAAAAAAAGGAGGGACTGCAGTATTGTTGCTTTAAGAGGAATGCTACCCCACCAATTACTGAGAAAAATATGCTTTCAGTAAGTGGAAAATAGATACGTCAATATTTTGATGTTTTAAAACATAACTTTGCTTTGGTATTACAGAATGTAATAGCGCAGTTGTGACGAAAATGGTTTATCAATGAACATAACATGTAAGACATCTTCTAATCTATGTCATAAAACAAATCGTGTTGTTGCAGAATGCTTTGTTTCTTCACACTCCACCGAAAAATGTTCACTAACATAGTGTATGCCCGAGGGTGTAGATGACTTTTGTTCCGCAGACTGGTCTCATACACATAAAAAAAGACTGATGACCCTAAAGCAGCAGCAACATTTTGGGGAAATTATTGGAAATCTAACCGTATAAAAATAATAGGTTTTCTGTTTAGAAATGTCTGACATGAGCATTTCATTGGCTTCAAAAACATTATTTTCTGTTACTAGAAATGGCAGTACATAAGACATTAGATGCCAAAGTATTACATATTCGTAGCATTATTTACCACCTGCAACAAGATAACGACAAAGGTAAAAATCAGTGTAAAGCAATAAAAACACTTGTTAAAATTGTTGTAAAAAAGGAATATTTTCAAATTGACAGTTGCAAATGTTGATTTAAAACTTGCAAATAAAATGTGATTTGTCATTTTTGAATTATTCAGTGTGAGAGTCCTAATAAATAAAGGGCAGGAACTCTTTATAAAAGGGGCGTGTGTATATATATTATATATACCACAATTAGTAAGCTTATGGTGGGTAAAAAAAGTGACAAAAACTCTCCATAGTAAAGCATAAAGCAGGCCTGCACAACTCCAGTACTCGAGGGCTGCAAACAGGCCAGGTTTTCAAGATATCCCTACTTCTGCACAGCTGGCTCAATTGATGGCTCAGTCATACTTAGCCACTAATTAAGCCAGCTGTGCTGAAGTAGGGATATCCTGAAAACCTGGCCTGTTTGCGGCCCTCGAGGACTGGAGTTGAGCACGCCTGGCATAAAGCAACTGTAAATATTACTGTATGTTCGTTTGCATGTCTTAGACAGGTCTGCAACCCTGTCTCTCCCCATTATTGCCCAGTACACAGCGTTTCCACTGCAGCAAGGGATTCTGGGAAATGACATGCAAATGAGCACACAGTGCCACCTTTTGTCTCAAGCTCGTATTACACAAGCAAATTTGTGGCACTGTGTGGCAATAATGGGGAGACAGGGTTGCAGACCTGTCTAAGACATGCAAACGAACATACAGTAATATTTACAGTTGATATATATTATATTTTGATGGCTAGCCATATAAGATCTGAATGCTCCAGACTCAGAGACAAGCAGCATCCAGAGGCCTGGAATATTCTGACACCTCTGCACTGCTGTATTGAAAGATCTGCAGTGAATGCTCAATAAAGAATCCCTTGTTACTTTTTACACCTGCCTGGATTTGAGTCAGTGGGCCTGGGTGTAGGAGATGTGCTTCAGATGGGACTGCCTCTAGGACCCCCTCGAGCCTAATGAAGCTGGAGGCGCTGAACACCAGAGAACGAACCTAAGATGACACCAAAAGCCTGTCCGGTTCCCCACACCATCGCAGATGACTCAGCTCTCCTGACCCTCACAGGTATGCGCACCACAAAAATCTGTGGCCGCAACACGTATCTCCTAGAGGGTGGGGGTACATGTGCTACACAAGGTTGTAGAGATCCGTGTGTGCTTTGTCGGGGTGAACGTGTACTAAACTGATTTGATAGTGTCTTATTGGTGCATATCTAAAAAAACACTACTTATCTAGTGTTTGGCATGAATCATTCAGATGTTCGGGCTCTAATGAGTTTGTTTTTAACCTACCATGTGAACTGTTCATTTTTAAGCTTGGGGGGAAGTTAGAGTTGCCTATGACCAGCAGCATACTTGTACAACCCATTGTTATACCGATATATCTAGGCTTCCTTGGTCCCATGGTTTCAGGGAGTGGGCTATTGTTGGTGCAACCTGATTTAATGCTATTCTGGATTTTTTTTTCTAAGCCACATAACAAGTATGGAAAGGTCTTGCATAGTGATTTTCTATATTTACCCAGCTGATCAAGCCAAGCCGCAAACGGCACTATCTGGGGACAAGGCACTGCCAGCACTCCATCGGCTAGCAGTCGAATCAGGACCTTAAGGTAGATTCTTGGAAGTTTTCCCCTCCAGACAAAATTGAACATATTTTTTGAAGGCTTTCTATAGCTTTGGTTCTGATGAGTATCAGTGAGGCTCTAAATAGATACAGGATTTTCAGGAGCAGGGATATTTTGAGGGTATACATCCTGCGCCACCATGAAATAGAATATCGGGGCAAGCTCTCCCGGTGTTTTTTAAGGCTTTGGTATATGTATGGTTAGTGTGCTTGGTATATTGCTAATGTAACTGCCTCGGGTGGTAGGTTTATATGCAAGGCCTCTGATTTTGCAGGTACTGTATTTACTTTGAAGCCAGAAATAGCCTCAAAGTACAGTATTCCAAAGTTGTATATAGGTTTAGGAGTGAGATTAGTGGACTGGGTAGTTTTAACATGATGTCGTCTGCAAATAGGCTAAGCTTGTACTCTGCCTCACCAATCTTAATTCCAGTAATATGTAGGTTGTTGCGGACTGTGGCCACAAGCAGTTCTATAGTGAGCGCAAAGAGCAATGGGGACAGCGGGCTGCACTGTCTAGTTCCATTTTTTATAGGGAATTGTTCTGAGATTGGTCTGGCATTCTTAATAATGGCCCTAGGGGATCTATACAGAAATCTGACCCAATTAGCAAAATCGCTGTTGAGTCAAAATGCCCTTAGGGTGGTAAAGAGGTGACTCCATTCCACCCAATCAAATGCACTACTCACTCCACTAAAACAACCCTCATTAAAATAACTAATGACCTACCTCCATGCTGCCAAAGAGAAAGGTAATTACACTCTGCTCATATTACTCGACCTCTCTGCAACATTTGATGCTGTGGATCAGCCTCTTCTCTTTCACATTCTCCATACTCTTGGTATTCAAAACAAAGCTCTATCCTGGATCTCCTCTTACCTCTTCCATCGTACTTCCAGTGTCTCTTTTGCTAACACAGCCACCTCCTCTATCGATCTCTCTGTGGGGGTACCCCAGGGCTCTGTCCTAGGACCTCTTCTCTTTTCTCTTTACACACTCTCTAGGTGACCTAATCACATCTCTTGGGTTCAAATATCACCTCTATGCTGATGACACAAAAATTTACTTTTCTACCCCTGACCTTACGCCTCCTGTACAGACCAACATTTCTGAATGTCTCTCCGCTATATCATCCTGGATGGCCCTCCGCTGACTTTATCTTAACATGTAAAAAATGGAGCTGCTCATATTTCCTCACAAACCTGGCCCTACTACCTCCTTCCACATTACTGTTGAAAGCACTATCATACACCCAGTAGCACAAGCACGCTGCCTAAGGGTCACACTCAACTCCTTTCTCACATTCTCCTTTCACATTCATTTTTTTCCTCTGCAATATCACAAAGATACGCCCTTTCCTCTGTTGCTCGACTGCTAAAACTCTGACATGCCCTCATCCTCTCCCATTTCGATTACTGTAACCTCCTGCTGTCCGGCCTTACTGCCTCTCACCTGTCTCCCTTACAATCTATCTTAAACACTGCTGCCAGGATCACTCTTTCCTAAATCTGTTTCAGTGTCTCCCCTGCTGAAATCCCTCTCCTGGCTTCCCATCAAAGCCTGTATCAAACACTCAATTCTCCTCACTTTTAAAGCTTTACACTCTTCTGCTCCTCCTTACATCTCAGCCTTAATTTCTTGCTATACATCATCCCGACTCGTGCGTTCTGCTCAAGGATGTCTTCTCTCTGCCCCCTTTGTATCTAAAGCCCTCTCCCACCTTAAACCTTCCTCACTGACTGCCCCACACCTCTGGAATGCCCTTACCCTCAGTATCTCACTAGCACCCTCTCTACCCACCTTTAATAACCACCTTAAAACCCACCTCCTTAACGCAGCATATGGGTAGCTCCATAGCTGATACTTTACACTTCAAACATAAACGTTGGCCCCTTGCAGACGCACTTACCAGAACACCCTCCTACTGTCTCTGTACGTTCTTCCTACCTACCAATTAGATTGTAAGATCTTCGGGGCAGGGACTCCTTTTCCTAAATGTTACTTTTATGGCTGAAGCACTTATTCCCTTTATGTGTTATTTGTATTATTTGTTACTTATATGATTGTCACGTGTATTATTGCTGTGAAGCGCTATGTACATTAATGGCGCTATATAAATAAAGATATACATACATAGAAGATGCATGCAGCGTGAATAAACACTACTGTATATGTGACCCACTAACAAATATCACGCATGTACCATGTACCCCACATATGGCATGTATTATATACATATACAGTATATACACACACAAGCCATATATCCACCATATACATACAGATTTGGAAAAAGGATTTTTATGGCACTTAGACGGTTAATGAATCACACAATTGATCTACTGTATGAAATCAAACCCGTTATAGGTGGGTGTCCTTGGAGTCATGCATATATGGAAAAAGAAACAAGAAAAGAGTGCAACAATAGTGCATTATCCCAGGGGATTTTCACTTATCATTGCTTTGAGTGAAATGTATACGTATCCTTGATATAAACAATTTTTTGGGAACTTTTGATCACGATGAATGATCTGAATAAAACAATAAAAAACACTTGAACAGGCAAGGTTTAAAAAAACAAATATATCATGTTAGCAAAATCTTCTTTTCAACATCGGTGTGAAAATTGAAAACCTACTTACTAGAAGTAGCGAAGACATGCGCCTGGTATACAGATGGCTTCGGTGTGTTTATGATGCCTGCTGGCTTTTTCGATGTGCTGCGGACGTGCTGTATCAGCTGCTCAGCATCACCTCTCCGGTCACGTTCTCTGAGTGACGTCACCGTTCACAGCTGAGGGATCTCCGGAGCCCCTCCTGTGTTAACCTTGCATCCTACGCATTTCACGACTAGTGTCGCTTCCTCAGGAGTGCTGGAAAATTTAAGTGTCAGTTCCTGACTGCTATTTAAACTTTTTCAATTTGAATCATGATTGTTTTTTTTGTCATTGGTCTATCAATGTCCACAGGTTCATCAAGGATATGCCACATAGAAATAGGTTACAGAGAGATAGTTGGAATGTGCATGATAGAAAAATGGAGAAACACTCCTTGGAGGTGTACGTGTTGTATACAACAATAGCATTTCATGAGATACAGGCGGTCCTCGGTTATCCGACGCAATGTGTTACTCAAAATGGCGTCGGATAGCGAAGCGTCGTAAAGCGAAACCCGTTTTCCCATAGGAACACTGTTTAAAGCAAAAGTTCCGTTCCTGAAGGCATTTTTAATGCTAAAATACACAGAAAATGTTACTCAAGCAATAAGATATGCAGCACACACATAGATTATGATGGAAACATTATATTTATTGATTCCAGAACTGTAAAATAAAACTATAAAAATAAAACTATACTGTATTCTGTACAGTAATGTACATGAGCAAAAAAAAAAAACATCAATTATTGGAGGAAGATGATTGGGGGGAATCTTCAACAGACAACAGACTTCTTGGGGGTGATGTAGGTGGACTTGAAGGTTTGGGCCTCTTGAAGAATCTCTTCATTGAAGTCTGGACAGATCCTTTCCTTTCCTGCGTGTAGATCTCTCTATAGCAGCTGATTTGGTTAGACACCCCACGACTGACTGTTGAACTCCGTTCAATGTTAGGGTCATTTTCCTGAAATATGGCCAGTGCGCTATCAATGTGCTTGAATGCCGCAGCCATTTTATGGTTGACAAAGATTTACGTGGCTGTGGCTGTGCCACATCAGCAGATTGGTGGGCCTCCTCTTCAGCAATTGTTTGCTCTTCTAATTGCATGAGGTCTTCATGGCTCAACTCGTTAGAATGTGAGGCGAGCAACTCCTCAATATCCTCGGTTTCCACCTCCAAGTTGAGATCTCTGGCCATTTGCACAACAGTTTCTGTAACCTCTGCAACAGTCTCTGTAAGGCCTTGGACATCAGACACAAAATCAGGGCACAAATTACGCCGAACTTAAATTGGATTGTTTGACCTCATTCCATGCCTCTCCGATGTTTCTTACTGCATGGAGAATGTTGTAACCCTTCCAAAATTCTTTTAAGGTTGGACCACCTTCCCCATCAGTTGCTCTGGGCAAATGTTCGCCTAAGATAGTAGGCCTTGAAGGAAGCGATAACCCCCTGGTCCATCGGCTGTATCAATGAGGTGGTGTTGGGGGGCATGAACACCACCATGACGTTTGGATGATGGTCATCCAGATACACGGGATGGCCAGGAGCATTGTCCAGGAGCAGCAATGCTTTAAAATCAAGGTTCTGGTTCATGCAATATAATTGCACAGCTGGAATAAATTGATGCTGGAACCAGTCCTCAAAAAGGCTCCCTGTTACCCATGCCTTACGGTTGGACTTCCAAATCACTGGAAGTGTGCTCTTTGCATAACCCTTGAATGCCCTAGGGTTTTCTGCATGATAAACAAGCAAAGGTTTTAGCTTGAAATCCCCTGCAGCATTTGATCCAAGCAGAAGAGTCAGCCTGTCCTTTGCAACTTTAAATCCAGGCATTGATTTTTCCTCTTTTGCAATGTAGCTTCTACTGGGCATTTTCTTCCAGTAGAGCCCAGTCTCATCAACATTGAACACTTGACGTGCGCAATAGCCACGTCCTCTATAATTTGGCCAATGTAACAGGGAAGGTTTTAGCTGCCTCCTCATCGGCACTAGCAGCTTCACCGGTCACTTTAATGTTATGTAAGTTTGCCCTCTCTTTAAACCGCATAAACCAGCCCTGACTTGCAGTGAACGTTTCCTCAGTGGTCCCTTCTCCATGCTGTTGCCTAATGTCCTCATACAGACTCAAAGCCTTGGCCTGAATTAAGACTAAACTAATAGGCACATGACGCTGGGATTGATCTTCCAGCCATATGATGAGGAGTTTTTCTACCTCAGCAATATGCCCAGCACGTTGCCTTATTGTTGTACCTTGCATAGGTGCTGAGCCCTTGATCTGTTCCAAGATTCTTGCCTTGTCTTTGATTATTGTCACAATAGTTGTGCGAGGTATATCCAAGGCACGTCCAATTTCTGTGTTCTTCTCTCCTTTCTCAGAGTGCTTTATTATGTTTTGTTTGGTCTCCAAAGTAATAAATTTTCTATTCCTTTTAGGAGTAACAGCACTTTGCTTTTTGCTTATATCAGCCATGGTTTAGGGCCTAAAATACACCACTAAACCTTCACACAGACTGTTCAGAATGATTTCCCTAGCCTGCAGCCTTCTGATTGGACATCTGTAGCAATTTTTGAAAGCATAGTAACAGCGTCGGATAAGCCGTTCGGGCGTCGTAAAACGGGCCATAGGGATGCATTGACTAGCGTCGGATAAGCCGTTCGTCGTAAAACGAAACGTCGTAAAACGAGGACCGCCTGTATAGCAGATACTATACTTGTGTAACGTTGCTGACTGCAGGATGGGTACGGACCCGCAGGGCAGAGGTAGGAAGTAGTACACTGACCTTGGCCTGGTATCAGAGGCCAGGGATGCATGGGTAGTCAGGTCCAGTTCCGGGGTCGAGGCAGGCAAGGGGTAGTCAGATCCAGTTCCGGGGTCTAGGCAGGCGCAGGCAAGAGGTAGTCAGGTCCAATCGAAATCCAAGCACAGACAGGCAATCACTGAAGCAAAGGTAGAGCTCAAGGAGAACAAGGAACAGAGTACTTTGCACGAGCAAAGTCAGATAGCAACTGCCTGCTACTTAAAGGACAGAGCAGCTGCTGGCAATAAGGTCCAAAGAGAAGCTTACTTCCTGTCAGGGACTGAGTGCAGGAATTGCCAGGAAGCAAGATGGCCACGGTAGCTTCGGAGATGAGGTCATTTCCTGTCGGCAGTCATCTTGGATGTCCAGACAGATCCCTTATAACTTGCAACATTGTGATGTTAAATAGACACATTTATACTCTTATTTGTGGATCTTAAAGAGACATAAGAGTATAAATGTGTCTAATTAACATCACAATGCTGATTTTCTTTTAGTTTTGGGGCCATTTTTTGTGGGTACTGAACTTCCGTCTTTAGTTGTGGTGCTTTTTGGGCTGATTCTCGTCGGATGGTGTGCGCGTTGTATGCTGTTTCACCCGATCGCGTGTGGAGCGCCTACCCCAAGCTGCCACTTCGGTTTGCAACACGCACACGGCCAAAGAAGTAATACTTTTAATACCTTACTCGTGTTTGAGGAGAGTGCAAGCTTACAGGTAAACAAAGATCCCTTCTTCAGGCTTATATTTTAACTGCGCAGATGACAGAGGGAATGTGGCATGTCTAAGTGGCACTGCGCCAAAAATACGCAAAACTGATTTCACTTAAATCATAAGTAAAATGTGATCTCCAATCAAACAGTGAATGCTGCATTTCTTCTGGTGGTTATGTTAGGTGATATTTATAATGTGCTTGCTTATAAAGTCAGCTCAGCACTTAATCTGTACACTGAAGGGCTTCATTGTTGTTTGTTTTGTCTAGACAACTTTTCTCCATCATATTATTAGCTTTTAACCGGTTTCAACGTTAAGTTAGGAGATCAAAGGCATTAAGAAGAGCGAGATCTAACCCAGTGACAAGCAGTGTCTGAATATAATGCTGCAGTAGACAGATGTTAATATTTTAGTAGCATGTACTCATTAAGGTTCAAAAGCCTGTGAAAGGAAAATTGAAATATAGTGTTTTTGTTGCAGGTTTGTGAATAAGCAGATACATTAAAAAAATACTAACTAGATGTAACCAACAGCCTAATCCTAAATCAACAAGTCTAATCACCACAAGAACAAACTGTATTGAGAGCAAATACATCAAGTCTAACATATTACAGATAGAACATACTGTACACAACTTAAACTAGGTCAGCCTTACACATTATTAATTAGGAGGAACAAGGTATTATGGTTGTTTGTCGAATGCTATATTTCTGCTCACTATGTTAGTCCTGGAGGAACGTGAATTGCTTCACGTAGTAATATTGTTTCAGGTTGTGATTCCAACTTGGGGGCATCACATATATTGTTTACAGGTCAGGTTTTAAGGATATCCCTGCT
>CM071571.1:6237913-6330654 GCA_036426205.1 Ascaphus truei | reverse complement strand
CGGCAGGGAGAGAGGCGACGGCCGGAAGTGTGCGGCGTGCGGGAGAGGTGAGCGGCCGAAAGTGTGCGGGAGGGAGGCGAGGCCGGAAGTGTGCGGGAGAGAGGCGAGGGCCGGAAGTGTGCGGGAGAGGTGAGCGGCCGGAAGTGTGCGGGAGGGAGGCGGCGGCCTGGAGTATGCGGCGTGCGGCCGTCAGAGGTGAGCGGCAGGGAGAGAGGCGACGGTGAGAGGGGCTGATGGTGCGCTTCAAGGGGGGTGGTAATGCGGGTGTGAGGGACTGATCCAGCGGGGGTGCGGATGGAGGTTGCGGCCCGGGTGTGGCCGGTGGGTTTCGCGGCAGATGGCGGGCCGGGTGTGAGGTGCGGCTGGGGGGGTTTGCAGGGGCGCTCGGGGAGGAGAATCTGCGGCTGCACTGCGCTCAAAGGGGCACGCGGTGTAGGCGTGGAGGGCGGGACACACGGGGGAAGGGGGGCGAGGTACACCGGCCAATGAGCCGTGGGGGGGGGGGGAGGGGGGGGGGGGGTGAGCCAATGAGAGCCGTGGGAGGGCGGCGGCCGACGGACCAATCAGATTCCCCCTAGACACGGACATACAATGGTTTAAAAAATATAGATATAGCTATATATATACAGTATAGCAAATGGAAATATTCCTGTATGCTCATTTGCATGTCTTAGACAGGTCTGCAACCCCGCCTTTCACCATTATCACCCAGCACACAGCACTTCCACTGCATCAAGGGATTCTGGGACATGAATGCAAATGGCCACACAGTGTTACCTTTTGCTTCAAAACCATTTTTTAACATGGTTCCCTATAGGCTTAAGCTTGCTGCATGGTCACAGCTTTAAGCACAGCCAGGGTTAAGATGCATAGCCAGAAAACCCACCCACAGATAGCTGTTTCGACCTTAAACCCCATCCTCATTGCTTCATTGCATAGCCAGTTAAGCAACCCCACACTGATGAGACCCATTAAGGTCGAAACGGCTGTCTGTGCAATAAATACCATGGAACCATATACCAGTGTGATTCACTGTCTTGGGCTAAAGAAAGGTGTCAGTCTGGGCCATTCTACTATCCAGAGGATCCAATCTGACTGGAGGCGCTGCAACCAATGAACAAAGGTACCCTGTAAATCCTGTCCTGATGATTTCCCACACCCCCGCGGAAGTGCTCAGCCCTCCTGTTACCTCACAGGTATGCACCATTCTACACCAAAAACACTACTAGCAGACCAAATGTCACTTAGGGTGGGGGTAAAGGGGCTGCACATATATTGTTTATACTTTTTCTAGAGTTTCAGTTACATTTAAAATTTGAATTCCTTTGGGGAACATGACATTTCCCTTCCATGCATTCTCCACCTATTCCTCCACTCTCATGCCCATCCTCAAAAAAACAGGGGCCAAAGGATTGGAGAAAAGAGTCCACACTCCCCTGCTGGACCAACAACGGAGAAACAGGTCCCATAAGAAGAGTGTCATTAAACTCAGGATACAAGAAAGTTCAGACTGGCTCAGAGAGCCCATCAGAACTTATGACGATGAGATGATCATCTTTTACTTTTTCATTCTCTACTGGAAAACATGGTTAATATTGAGCAGTTTCTATGAAATGCTCAGAACTGCTAGAATCCGTGTGTATTCTTTATTCTGTAGTATTTTATGTTGTAATGTTTGGACTCAGTTTTAAAGTCTTAGTGTAAAAGCTATTAAACATATCTTGACTAGACACACACATTTGGTAGATGTTACCCCATTTACTGTTAGGGGCGGCAGCTACATGTTGATGGCTATGCTGACAGTGAATAGGTTAATCAGCAGAGGGCTTTCATTTCAATACACTCCCATGTATTGCCCCTGTTGCATCATATGAGTGAAGAAGTTTCACAATGCTGGAGATAAGTTTAGTCCCATTCATTTGAATGCAGCTGAACTCCAGTACAAGGAAGCAGCTTGAAAGCAGATAGATAGGGGGCTCAATTCCAATTTAAAGCTGCAGACCAACCAATATCCTACGTGTGTTTTTTTTAAATGAACCATTTCTGTATTATGAGAAAATGTGTAGCATTTTTTTTCAAGAACTCTGAATTAAATGTTTAATGTATTATAATGTAACAAGCATGTTTTGTTTCTATAGCAACCATTTACAAAGTCACATCCCCTTCCTCTTTTGAAGCAGGCTCTGGCACACCCCTTTTTGAGACCTGCCCTCTCTAGCAGTGCGCCAATTGTACCTAGTGACTGTTTGGTCACATGATCTTCCCCACAAAACTTTGCATCTTTGGTTCTCTTCTGCTGCACTGACAGCCATTTAGTGAACCCCTAGCTGAATCTTCGCCGATCCATCACAGGAGAACGGATCGACCGGCAACTTAGCTAATTACTTATCATTGTGTGGATTATATTGATGCGCATATTAAAGGGGGAAAAAATAATTAAAACTAGCAGCCTGGACTGCGTCATATGTGTCATATAATTTGTGTTGTACTTAGGAATTAAATAGACTTAGAAATAGATTAGTCAACGCTGAGGTATTTTTTCCCCCTTGAATGGAACCTACGACCTATTGTTATTTTATTATCATAGATTTCTTGTATAGATGAAATAGGTTTATGCTGGGTAAGGAAATGACAGAAATTCTGCCCTGTGCAGAGTATACATGCAGTAAACACTCTATAGTGCATCCACCGGGACTGCTGCTATAAACCTAAAAGAATTATGAATGCAAAATCCCAACAAAACCACAACTCTCCAAAAACTCACCAAGCATGTAAGCCACCTGCACAGAAACATGTGTTGTGGCCTTAAATTGAAATCAGCCATCAAAGTGCATCAGCTTGTTCATCTCTCTGAAACAGCACTGCACTGTGATCCAGATTGAATGGCTGTCTAAACAGCACTGCACTGTGATCCAGATTGAATGGCTGTCTAAACAGCACTGCACTGTGATCCAGATTGAATGGCTGTCTAAACAGCACTGCACTGCGATGCAGATTGAATGGCTGTCTAAACAGCACTGTGATCCAGATTGAATGGCTGTCTAAACAGCAAGCGCTGTGCCTTTGTTTGACTTTTCATTACCGCGACTATTATTTGACCTGTTTCATCAATACTCTAAGGGCCAGTGTCCAAGTAAAGGTTATTGGGCTAAATATTAATTCTTTGAAGGAAACAAAGTGGTTCTTCAATTCGTTTACATTTTTTACAAATAAATGTTTGTCCTAATTTTAATGTTACGGAGTCACAGAAATAAAACAATCTGTTTATGATATTCAGCTACATTACAATGTGACGAGAGCAGAGGGGGTTTTAATGACACACCAAGTCACTGGAGAAATGTTATCTTGTTTAGAAATTGCGCTAAAACAGTCTAACCTAAAAAGATTGCTCAATAAAAAAGCATTCCTCATTTTAACCTCTATTACTCCACCAAATCAAACATCTGGCTTACTGATTTTTTTAATTAGCATTTTCCCAAAGAGATCTGATTCAGTATCACAGATAAAAAATAAAAAAAAACAGAATAATTTAGGTTCACGTTTTCTATTTAGAATGGCAAGAAATGGAAAACATCAGATTAACATTGAAACCATGACATTCTCTCCTACAGTACAGGGTGTATGTCTGGCATTGTCAGATAAAATAGCTGGAGTTTAATGTTCCGTAACAGGTGTATTCTGTAGGACAGTTAACCTAATTAACTTCTACGGTGCTGTAAAGGGAGGTATTGTATTATAGCCACTTCCCAAAACTATTGTAGGTAATGAAGAAAACTTAGAGGACAGTGGGAAGTCTATATTTGGAATCTCTGTTGCAAGAACATGGCGAGTTAGCACTGCAGTGAAAGTCTGCTTGCACAGGCCAAACAACACTGCCAAGGCATCTCAATTGACCTTCACGTGTCTGAGCATAGACTGACATGCCTGCCAAACTGGGCAGAATTGCATATTGTTTTGCTAATGTAATTGCTTGTTGATTCAGTGCTTTGGATTTCAATGTGATGTAACGTGTACATTCTACCATGTGATCCTGTGTCAATGGCACTGGCTCAATGACTAAGCACATCAAACCAATTGTAAAGATGATGGTGCATATTTTACACGTCGGTTGACAAAAGAGATTTATTTTACCTGGGGGAGGCACCTTTCTCAACTTTTGTGATAGCCAGTCACTGATCTAATGCAGTGCTTCATTGTCAAGCGTCAACAAATAGGAGGATGGACTGCAGGTGTAAGGTGCCTTAAAAGGTATCGCTGCCCACAAAGTGCAGTATCTCACCCTTTCTGGGACGAATATGGCTACTTGCACCCTTCACTGAAGACCTAATCAATATTTTAATTTGGTGAGCTGAACTCAATCAGGATTCCCAACATGACTTAATTGCACCTACTAGTTCACCTGCTAATCCATCAAATATCAGCATAAAAAGTAAAGACTGTTTTTTCCGAGTGGAGGTAATAGCTCCCAAGTGATTGATATTTTAAAAATGTCTTGTTTGAACTCTTTTCCTTGCC
Organism: Ascaphus truei; assembly: GCA_036426205.1. Lineage (NCBI taxonomy): Eukaryota > Metazoa > Chordata > Amphibia > Anura > Ascaphidae > Ascaphus > Ascaphus truei. The sequence continues at coordinate 6,326,139 of CM071571.1, read as the reverse complement.
AGAGTTACTTTACCTCTGCAATTTACAGGCAAACACCTAACACACGCCACCTATTCTCTGGTTTGACCCTGTTTCTAGGCTTCCCTCTACAACATGCTCTTCCCCTTCCACTAAACCACACGACTGATAATTTGTAGGGCGAGGTGGCAGCTATCAGCAGAGAAATCCTCTCTGTCCCCTCCACATCTCTCCGTGCTGTTCCTCCTCCTTCTACCCCGCACTCTTTTTCTCCAGTTACAGAGGAAGAAGTGTTTCAGTTGCTCTGCGCCTCAGCCGCCACCCCATGCTGTCTTGCTTCAACCCTGGTCCCTAACCCCACTCCAGATGAACCTTAATTCATCTCTTTGCACTTTTCCATCTCTTTTTAAACATGCTTTTTTTCTGGCTTATTCACAAGAGGCTTCTCCCTCTCCTTCTAAATATTGCCCTGTATCTCTCATGCCTTTTGCCTCTAAACTTCTGAATGCCTTGTTTCATTACAAATACCTAATTTCCTCAATTCCCCCTAACCTACTAGACATGGGGGCTGTAACCTATCATTTTATAAAAAATGTCTTTGTCCAAAATATTCCAAGAGCCGCAACTCATGCATGAATATTACACCCACACAAACACATACATATACAGTACACACACTAATAGGTATATACTGTATAAGCGTTAACATACAACCAACTTACTTCAATCAGAATTAGGGAAAGGAAAACACATGTGGGGGAATAGAATGCATCTAACAATAATTCCCGTTAATTTGTTTTTTTTCCCCATTATTTTTCTGTGCAAAACAGTTTGTCATTTCTACCCTAGGGCAAAAAACACAAAATAAATAAAAAATATGCTTGTTGCTGTGTATTTATTTACTCCCCCTCCCTCCTCACTCTCTCCCCCCACACTCAATAACCCGCCCCCTTCCCTTCTCACATATAAATAAATAAATAAATGGAACAAAAGAAAAGTCTATCATAGGAATCAAACCCAACAGAGACTCAATTATCTGAGGGAGGGGTATGGGGGGGGGGGGGGAGGTCCAAACCTAAGAGATATTTATATGTGAGAGGCCAGTGTGGCTTCACTTTCTAGTAAATAATCGCTATATTTGGGACATGTCCCACCCCCCAAACACATACATACATTAGCCCCCCCCAAAATACATACATACATACACACTACACCCAAATACAAATACACTACCTCCCTCCCCCAAATACACATACACTACCCCCCCCAAATACATACATATGTAGCCCTCATTCCCTTGACTAAAGAGACTACCGGTACTGCCTTACCTGCAACTTATCTGCAACTTACCTGTTGGCTCACAGAAGGCCTAAGCCTCCGCCTCTGGGGGCCTGGGGTGGTATATCGATCACCTCGGTGCAGCGCCTCCACCTGTGAGGGATCCCAGCATAGTGGGAGGAGCTCCCTCACAGGAACCAATAGTAACACACACACGCCTGTATATAATAACAACCTTTACTATACACCATAAACAGTACCCTGTACTACACAGTATAACATAATAACCCATACCACACAGTACAATGCACACCCAGCCAAGTACCACCAATGAGTGTCCACAAAGTACATTGGGTGCTAGGCACCAATAACCCGATGTCCCTTTCAAAATATCCTGGCCCACCCAAAAGTGTAGGAAGTAGTGATACCCTGTGGGCTGTTGGTGCACTTTATGGAGGTACGTGCCGAGTACTCTAGTACTCGGTGGGACCGACTTAACAATGAGGATCCGCTAATCCAGCGATGTCATCGTCCGCGATGGCGTTATGCCTCCACGTGGGGTGAATTCCTGTCGGATGGTATCACTATACAAAGTCTCTGAACGTAGTGATGGGGCTTTACATTGCAAAAATACTTTCACAATTAGCACTCCAGTCATATCACTTGACCAACATTATTTTGAGGCTAAACAACCTCATCATCTGAAAAAATACAACAAAAAAAACATTTTAAACCAATTTACTTGTAGGTGGTCTGGTCCCAGACCAAAAGGCCGCAATCACCGCACAGCGTCTTCCCTGTGTCCATGACACTACAGTAAAATGGGGAAGCGTCCCTATCTAGGGGTCTTCCCTGAAGTAACCACAAGCTTACTTTGATTTGGGGCCTAACTGGGACCTAAGGGGGTAATCTGGCCTAGTCTGAGTGCTACTAACTCTCAGACCCTACCTTCCCCTTCTCTGTCCTGGCTCCAACTGCCTGCCTCGCGCTCTGAGCGCGCCAAATGTATCTCTTGCTTGCCGAAATCCTTGCCTTCCTATTGGCTATCTCAGCCCACATGGTCTAGCAGCGAAGTGTACAAACATGGCCGCCTGACCTCGTAGTCTTCTGCATATGCGCAAGTGTCTCTGCGCATGCGTGCCAAACAGCAATGGCGGCGCCCGCTAGCTGTAGCTGCCCCGGAGCTCCCGGCGACCCAATCGCTCCATTACTAACACGCAGCCATCCCCGTCAGCCACGTAGCCTCCCCCTTCCCCGCGCCTGCATCAGAGGTAAGGGGGAAGACGGGGACACAGCTACATCTACATACATACACACTACCCCCAAATATACATACACTACTCCCCCAAATACACATACACGCCCCCCCAATATATACATACACTACCCCCCAAATACATAGATACACTACCCCCCGAATACATACGTACACTACCCCCAAATACATAGATACACAACCCCCCGAATACATACGTACACTGTCATGGAACAAGAACAACATTTCTGACTCACCCCCCTCTCTCCTTTGCAGCTTCTGCCTGTCAGATCTTATTCTCAGCTGCATGGAGTTTGCACACACATACTGTGCCTGTGTAACATGCAACAATGTTGCATTTCTTGCCTCTGGGCATGGAAGCAGTGAGCTGCTACTGCAGCCCCTGAGATACTCACCAGAATGGGCTAGTCTGCCCCCCCTCCTGTATGGCCTAGATAGTCTGTCCCAAGGCTATTCCCTTTACCCACACTGCCCCTCACTTCCTTTTCCACCCTGGAGACAGTGAGTACAGAACCCCTTCTCTGTTCATCCCCCATGGTGAGGCCATCTCTTTTTACCGGTTTCTAACTAATAATCACCACTACATACCATCCACAAGTATCTGTGTTCTGCTGCTTTTCACAATAAAGTGGAGGAAATATTACAGGGCTTGGAGTGATTAAAAGGGAGCTGAGTTAATGCTATCGGGAGCCATTCACCCATCAAACGTGACCCTGGCTTCGGAAAAGTAAAAAGACTACCGTGTGCCTTGGGAATACACACAGAGGAGCTGCTACCCACAGCCTTTATGCTAAAGAAACAAGCAAGGAGCTTACACAGCAAATAAACAGCAGTCTCTCACCACACTGTACAAGCATACTGCTCCACGTTGCTACACAGAGCCACCAGCCTCTACACAGCAAACAACTACAGCTTTATGCAAAGGCAAGTGAGCAGCCTTACTTTGCTAATAAGAATACAGAATAGTCTCTGCACAAGCAGCAGCTTCACACTGCCAGACAGGGCAGCAAGCCTTATACAGCAAACTGCACACAAGGCAGCAGCCTTGCAAACTGACAGTACAGCTTACACACAAACCTAATTGCTTTTTTCTGTCTGAGTTCACCCTCTGCACAGCCCCATAGTGAGGATCCACCATCTCACCTACCCCTGCGCACGTCCCCACGGCCAGCGCCATCAAGGGCCACACCACCGGACACCCGCCAGGACACAGGTCAGAGCCACCGGACACCTGTGAGTACAGCTACCCCTACGCTGCACGCCGCAGGACACCGCTCGGCATCATCTGAGACAGACGCCCATCGCTGACACAGGTAAAAGACCGCATGCCACACGCACTGGCTAAAGGCCTACACACACCTACAGCATGGCAGAACTCAGAGCCTCACCAGACATCACGCAGGAGAGCGATCACTCAGACACAGAGACCGCTGCGCAACTGCAACAGGCGCAGACAGACGCAAGGCCTAAACGGACAGTCACACTGACACAAAAGGCCCGCGAAAAATATGAGACTGACATTGAAGCGCACCGTTCTAAATTAGAGTTGGCCTGGGAAACAACCACACTTGGGATATGCAATGTCGCCGGCGCTGGTAACTATATACAACAGCTCAAGCAGGCAATAACTCAATTGAAGATAGATCACTCGCGCTATCAAGCACTGTCACAGGCATATTTCATCTATCTAACAAGAACTAACACGGAAGATAGCATACGAGAGCGCGACCTACAAAAGGCGATTGACCTAGAACGTGATGGCATCGTGCAAACCGCCATCACGGAAGCTGAGAATAAGAGAAAAGACCTTTTGTGGAAACAGCATCACAGCGCTCCAGCGCGTCCAGGCACTCATCAAGGTCAGCAAGATCAGAGCAATCTAACGAGTCCAGCGCAAGCGCAAATGCTACCAAGGCGCGAGCTACCACAGAGGCCGCACGTGCCAGGGCCGAATATAGCCGCAGAGAGGCAGCCATAAGAGCAGGAAGAGCGTGCATAGCAGAGGAGGAACAGACAGCTGCCGCTAATGCCGCTGCAGCCGCCGCCACTGCCGCTACCACCACGCGTAGGAAAGCTGAATTTGATGCGGAACTAGAGGCACTTAATCAAGAGAAGGAAGCCGCCGCCATAGCCCATGCTGAAGTGCTAGAAGCAGCCGCGCAACAGGACGGCGGGGAGCGACCGTACAGACGGGTAGCCTCAGAGGATCCAGCCCAATGCACTGAAGACTACGTTAGGAGCCTCTTCAGCTTAAACACCAGCGCACCATATCAACATGGAGGGAGTGACAGCAGTCGTCACGCGTCCACGCCAAGGAAGCGGCGACCGCACGAACCCTCCCAGCAGCTACCTCAGAACGGAACAAACACGCCGAGGCCTCAGGCCTGACAGACATAGTCAAGTACATGATGCGGCATGACCTGGTGCAAGCAGGACTCACCAGCTTCGACGACCGCCCTGAGAACTACCGGACGTGCAATTTCACGTTCAAAGACGCAATCAACAGGTTGGACTTCTCAGCAAGGGAAGAGCTCAACCTGCTATTCAAGTTCCTGGGGAACGAATCCAGAGAGCACGCGAATAGACTGCGGGCGGCAAACGCGCACCAACCCCAAGTAGGTCTTGACCTAGTGTGGGAAAGGCTAGAAGAGTCCTACGGCAGCCCCGAAGCAGTCGAGGATTCGCTCTTCAAAAGAGTCGACAGCTTCCCGAAGATCACAACTAAAGACTACTCGAAGTTACGAGAGCTCGGGGACCTGCTGCGAGAACTGGAGTTCGCAAGGAAAGACCATTCCTTAATAGGTCTCAACGTCCTAGACTCAGCTCGTGGAGTGAGACCCATCCTGGAGAAGCTACCCTTCAACCTCAAAAATGGATCTCACAAGGCTCCAAATACAAAAGGGAGAAGCAAGTCGTCTACCCCCCATTCTCAGTTTTCTTGAGCTTCATTCGCGAAGCAGCAAGGACGAGGAACGACCCCAGTTTCATCTTGGGTGCGCAAACCACATACAGTGCAAGCAGCCTGAGGAACGAGAGACCAGCGACGAGATATGGTAACACCCAAACACCCATCTCGGCCCGTAGGACGGACGTGCCTCCCACGAAATCCTGACCTGCTGGTAGCTCTTGAGGGATGGAGTTGGCTACCCTTGCTCTAGAGCAGGGGTGTGCAAACTGGGGCGCACAAGATTCTTCAGGGGGGGGGCGCAGCAGTTGCAGAGGCACCGCGCTCTTCCCCCAAGGCATTTAAATTAATGCTGGAGGATCGCGTGAGGCCTCTGCAACTTCCCTTACCTTGTCTTCGGCGACGTGTCGCTATGGCAACCCTCACTTTGGTCATGTTGCACGGCATCATTTGACGCTGGGATTCCAAAGGAGAAGCAGAGCGGCAGCAATGAGGCGACCGACAGAGCTACGTGCCTTCCTATTAGGTCCGATCGGCCAGAAAATGCGGCAAAAGCACATGGGGCAGACATTTTTGCCACCCTCAAATTTTGCCGCCCTAGGCCCGTGCCTAACGGGAAATCTGACACTGTGGGTACTATATAACTAAAGATGTACATACATATGTGTGAGTAACTGAGGGACCTAAAGGAGATATATCCCCATTATATCAACTCTAAGAGAGGCTCTTCCAGTTCCAAGTTTTTGTGGAAGATTGATAATGCCTGACTCCCAAAACCTCAGGTTAGGACCATTCCAGGTTGAACCCACGTCCAGGGACCATCCTGTTGGGTGAAGTTTATTGTCTACTGTTAGACTACTGTTGGATTCAAAGTTACCGTTGGAGTCTCGGCCATAAAAAACTTGCGCTCATTCCTCTCGCCTTGTATCTAAAAAGCCAGTAGCCCAGTGTCCCTGACCGCCTCCAACATCTTCGGCGGCGGGTGAGAAACCGGTAGAGTACCTGTTGACTTACCAACGTAGTAGATGCCATCGCGCCCAGAAACACGACGCATTTTGTTAAAAAAAAAACTATGAATTATTACATTCATTAAAAATATTCCGCGGGTTACGATTTGTTTCAATGGCGTCGCATTAAATCAGGGGTCCCAAACTCAGTCCTCAAGGGCCACCAACAGGCCATTGTTTTTAAACGGATATCCCTGTTCAGCACAGGTGGCTCAATCAGTGGCTGATTGAGCCACCTGTGCCAAAGCAGGGATTCATAAAACAATGCCTGTTGGTGGCCCTGAGACTGAGTTTGAGACCCCCGCATTAAATCTTGCTTCAATATCACTAATTTATCACTAATAAACTCATTTAAATATTCAAAGCATATTCAAATTATTTAAAAATTAAACTGTAAACTGTCTCTATCGCATACTCTGCCATGCATTCATAAGATGTCATCATTTTTTCTTTTTTGAAGTGCATTACTGGTACTCAGGAAGTATGACCCGTTTTGATGCTAGTAAATGAAGCCGGGGGGGAAAAAGGTTGTAGGTTTCATGCAAACGGCAACCCTTCTATTAACAGTAAACAGTATGTGGTCATTGATCTCCTGGCGTTGTTGTTGTTGCACTCTGAGAGATGCTTGGCAGCCTGGAGCCATGGCTGCAGCAAACAGATGAGCTTCTGAAGAAAATGACAAGAACAGGGAAAGAAATAGCATCTCATCCCAGAGAAGCAGCAGCACATTGCATCTGCTATGCACTGCTTCTCTGCTGTGCACTGCTTCTCTGCTGTGCACTGCTTCTCTGCTGTGCATGCACTACTTCTCTGCTATGCACTGCTTCTCTGCTGTGCACTGCTTCTCTGCTGTGCACTGCTTCTCTGCTGTGCATGCACTGCTTCTCTGCTGTGCACTGCTTCTCTGCTGTGCACTGCGTCTCTGCCGTGCATGCACTGCTTCTCTGCTGTGCAGGCTGAGTGACATGTACTGTATACATCCTGCAACACTGTTCTCTGTTCAGCAGTTACAAGCAAAATGAATTATTATCACAGAGCATCACTGGGGTGATTCAGTGGGCTGAACTTCTGCTCTCAGCTTTGATCAAGCCTGCCAGAGCATCACCTATGGATTACTGCAACTATGTTTAGAAGTTCTTCAGATCAGTGCCTCCCCTGCCCCCACTATCCCTCTGATGGGGGGTTCATTTGAAGATAAGGAAACCCTACAGAAGAAACAGTTTGCTGTGGATAGGCACAGTAGGTATGAGCACCACGTGTTTCCTGTGGCATGCTGTGTGTGTATTGATGGCAGCCTCTGATTTCTATTGGGTGGTACAGTGTATTCAGACAGAGACAAACTTTTTACTAAGATGGGTGGGGGGCAGAGGGATGTTTCATCGAGGGGGATCCAACGCTATCAAGGCGTTAGAAATAAAGATAATGCAGGATATATATATATATACCCCAGTGAGGAGTGGGCGCTCAGGTACCCAATCACTGGGTATTCTGCAGCCCTGCTCTCCCCTGCCATAGCGCCCCCAGGAAAGGGAGGGGAGGGGGGATCAGCTGACGATTTAGCACAAAAACACGAGGATCTGTTCCTGCCGAGAAGGAAATTGAGAGTAAATAAACACAAATGCCACCTCTCTCTGTGGGTGCTGTGGGCAGGTCTGAGGCTTTTATTCCTGCGCTGGGTACATACAACTCATCAGTGAGTGGCACAGAGGAGGGACCTCTTGGAATATTTATCTATGCATTTATCTACATATGCACCTGGGGGAGGGGGCAGGGAGGATATTAAGGGTTGTTTTCTGGGTGATCTGAAGTGCATGAAGGACTTGATCCCAGCAGCAGCAGCAGCACATTCGGTGTGACCCCTTCCCTGTGCCAGCGCACTGGGGCTCCCCTCCTCCCCCCACTGTCCTTGCCTGGTCCTTATTGTCTCTCTCATTGTGTTCGCCTCTGAAGCCGCCTCATGACCAGCACAGGGATTTCACCTCGTCCCTGACAGCATCCACATCCCAGGCAGAGGCATGCACACTGTCCGCCCCCCATCCACCCCCCACCCCCCACCCCATCATGACGAGACCCTAAGAGGAGAGAGCGTGGGCCGGGTAGGTGCTTTCTGACAACTTTGGGGGGTGATGGGGGGGGGGGGGGGGGTCACATCAAGTGTATATTGTTCCCATAGCATGACCAGTGTCACAGGCTGTCACCATCACTCAGTCACTGTGCTGTTCCTGGTGACATGCAGGCTCTGTAATACTGAAGCAGCCACAGTAAATGCAATGACAATGCCATGATAATGCCATATTGTGTTGTGTTTATAGCCCACTCCTCAGTCCCAAAGCACCTTTATAGTTATAATTCAGAGGCTTCAATGCAGCCATGTCAAGGGTGGAATGGTGGCTGCATGCTTCCTATACTTTGATCTGTATACATATTATTCATAGCTGTATTACATACTGTAGGAATAGGTGAGTAGTTTTAGGCACAAAGAGGTGATTGGGCATGTTTGACTGTTCTGACCCATAGGTTTGAACTCAGGCTTTTTATTTAAGATGTCAGCCCTCATTATGAAGATTCTGCTGTAAAGTATTATTATAAAGTATTACTGAGTCACATGACAAAGTTTTTACGCCTTTCCTTTTAGTGAAATAAACTTTTTGCGGGTGCAGTTGTACAATGGCACTCAGTATTATTATACTGCATTATTAAATGCCCATTTTCAGAGGACCACTGAACATGAAATAATGTTTAAAATGTATTTTTGACCTTCTTGACTATAAGATTGCAGAGGGAGGCTCACAAATTATCTGTGGGACGTTCTGATATTTACAGGTGCAGAAAAGAAAGTTTACCAACCATTTCCCCACTGATTATATTGGTATTCAAAGAAGCTGAAAAGTGCTTTTATTGATTCAGAGTATTGCTTGGGGTTCCTAAAGCAGCAGAGACAAGAAGTACTGAATTATAAAGATACTCTAGCTGCACTTCAAGTTAGGAAAATAAAGAATATTTATACTAAACTTCTAGTAAGAATTATATACTCTTTGCCTAAAGAACCGAAAAACCAGATAGAAAGATTTCACGGAGTTTCTGTGCGTGTTTTAGGAAAGCATCGAGAATTCTGGTTGCATTTTGTGGCTTCGCACAGATGTGAAAAAATTACGTAGCACTGTTCATTAGTTTTGCCTTTTCAAAATGTATTATGGATATGGTGCTGGCCATTCAACGACAAATTAATACAGCTGATTGTTTAATATGTTGGTACAAGTAAATAATAATAATGTGTTTTTCTTGTATAGTGCTGCCAGTGTACACAGTGCTGTACATTGACTTTTTGCAGGTGCAAATGTAGCGCTTACAATCAATCTTTTTGGTGCCCGTGGCACAGGGAGATAAAGTGACTTTTCCAAGGTTTGCGGAGCGGGAGGCGGAGCTAGCGCGCCACGGCACCAACGTCACAGACTGCCATTGGCCTTTGGTGGTCACGTGACTGGCTCCCCGCTTCCCTCAGCGGGACTAATTAAATGTTGGTGTCGGCTGCAATTCCACACCCTTTCGCACGCCTGCGGAAGCGTGCAGAAGCGCCAGCTAAAGCCGCTCTCATTAGGAATGATGGGAGGCCTCAGCTGTCTTTTTCACCATGTCCTAAGCCTTAGTCCTCCTAAACTCCTCTAACTCCTCCTCAACTCCTCTAACTCCTCCTCAACTCCTCTAACTCCTCCTCAACTCCTCTAACTCCTCCTCAATTCCTCTAACCTCCTCAACTCCTCTAACTCCTCCTAAACTCCTCAACTCCTCTAACTCCTCCTCAATTCCTCTAACCTCCTCAACTCCTCTAACTCCTCCTAAACTCCTCTAACTCCTCCTCAACTCCTCTATCTCCTCCTCAACTTCTCCTTAAACCCTCCTATCGACACTTACCAAACCAGAAACCGCTTGAGTAAAGTCGTTGATACATTGACACTAAGGCCTAGATCCACCAACCTCTGTTAAGTAAATTACCGCAGTATTAGCCTATTTTAACATCACGTTAACACTAACTGTGCGTCTTCAAAGAACAATAACATCAAGTTAAGCCATGTTTTTCTCTCGTAAAAAGCATAGCATTAACTGTAACAGACGTTTGTAATATTCACATGCAATTAGTGCTATCGTAACATTGCATCTCCACTACAGTCCGTTAAAGCGGGGACTTGACGTTACGTTATTTAAGTTATTGCTAAACTTGGCGTTACTCCTATCCAGAAACTGAAATTAGGCTTTTGCGTTGTCTGGATCGCCCGAACGGCGCAGGTAGGTAGCGCGTCCATAACATCGCACTGTATCCCTCGCCTCTCTTTTTTCCTTTTCCTTTGAGAAACCTACAGTATTCCTGGATCCGAGTAACACTGATACGTACTTATCGTCACGTTAAGGAAAGGTAACACAACGTTATGCTTTAGTGGCGTGGTGTGACGCCCATGCTAATGATATTTAGGTTAGATATAGTTTTTTGCATATAATCAGCGTTGAGGATACCGTATTAACTCTGGGAACCATAACGTGTGTTCCTGTTTTAGGTAACATGTAAAACAAAAAAAGGGCGCAAGAGGAAAAACAAGGGCAAAATCTAACTCCAGTAAAATTGAATTTATAGATATAAAGAAACATACATATCACATATAATAAAAGTATTAAAAAAAATATAAAAAATGGGTCGTATAGATCCTGTCATCCACTCATCTAGCTAACACGTCCACAGAGGGTTGGAGCCTGAAAAAGTCAGGACCCCACAATACAGCAGTCCTAGATTGAAATAGAGATTCAGTCCTAGTAGCAGTTGGTAAATGCAAAAGACTTAGCTATGAATCGGCGTCCTCGTGGAGGTGGAGGGATGGTAGCTTCCGGGTATCCGTCGTCACGGTGTTACAGTCGCCACGTGATGACCTCACCACAACGCGTTTCGCACCTAAATGACGCTTCATCAAGGGTTTGGTCAAATAGCTCCCAGGGCAGTGTTTAAATACCAGAAGGATAACACCTTCATACCAATCAGGAGGTAGCCAGGTAATTAACTAATGAGCCGACCAATCAACGTAGGAATATGTATACACACATAGCTATATATACAAAACAATTCTAACAGCCAATTACACATGAAGCAGCTCATTAGATGAAGCATAATTTAGGCGCGAAACGCATTGTGGTGAGGTCATCACGTGGCGACTGTGACACCGTGACGATGGATACCTGGAAGCTACCATCCCTCCACCTCCACGAGGACGCCGATTCATAGCTAAATCTTTTGCATTTACCAACTGCTACTAGGACTGAATCTCTATTTCAATCTAGGACTGCTGTATTGTGGGATCCTGACTTTTTCAGGCTCCAACCCTCTGTGGACGTGTTAGCTACTGTAGATGAGTGAATGACAGGATCTATACGACCCATTTTTTTTAAAAATAGATTTTCTATATTTTTTTTAATACTTTGATTATATGTGATATGTATGTTTCTTTATAACTATACATTCAATTTGACTGGAATTTGATTCTGCCCTTGCTTTTCCTCTTGCGCCCTTTTTTTGTTTGTTTGTCTGTTTTACATGTTCCGTTTGACCCCGCTGATCACGGGAGACTAGGCGCTGCAGAGGGATTACTGCTGTCGTTTTGAAGATATTAAGATCTCTGGGACAGCGCGCACTGTACTTTCTCCTGTTTTAGGTAACGCCACTTTCTGAGCACTGATTCTATTGAGCTTTGTGCATCTAGGACAGGGCTGGGCAACTCTAGTGTTCTACTGGGCCACCTGTGCTGAAGCAGGGATATCTTGCCCACCCCTGGTCTACGATAAAGATGTATGCTCCTTCTCTGCTTTCTCCTTGAAAATATTTCTTTTAGGCCGAGTCCATGGTGCCTCAGCCCGTTCGGAGGCGCGCTGAGGCTGAGGGAAAGCGGGTGCTTTCCCTGGCCTTGGTTATCGCGCCGTCCAGGGGGCGTGTCGGGGGGGCGGGCCAGTGACGTCACGGAGCTGGTTCGCCCTCATTGGGCGAACCGCTCACGTGACTGGCCCTGCGCTCCCATGAGCGCGAAAATTTAAAATTTTGCTAAGACTACAGCGAGCCCCTGCTAAAGCCGCTCTCATTGCGGCTGCAGGGGCTCACTGCCGCGCAGCAGCGCGCCTCACGCACGGGTCAGCGCATAAGCGCTGACCATGCCCGAGGCCTTATCCATATGCTCCGGAAGTGGGAACCTTAGGAATTGTACTCGTTTGTATTCCAGATCTCCCTGAATTAAGCATGAGCCTGTGTCCCAGTATGTCAGATAGCAATAAGCAATCTATGCACAGACTGGATGTTTTCCGATGAAATTCTCTTGTGGGAATTTGCAAGAATACGGCATAGGAATGATTTGTTTCTTTAATTATCATGACCAATGGTCATCAGCATTATTCTCTTTTTGAACAGGCCGATGAAAATAGCCATTTAAGGAATTTGTAGGCATCTGAATTTTTAACTACGAAAGGGACTAAAGTTGTATAAACAGTTCTCTGAAGTTAAGGCTGATTAAGAACTGCTTTTTCTTCACTATAGAGACTCTAAGGGGGAGGGGGTATTAATTAAACTCTTTTAGCCATTTAACGTCATGTTAATGTCATGTAATAGTAACACTGCATTCACTAAGAACAACAATGTTGTGTTAAGCCAAGTATTTTATCCCGTAATGAGCATAGTGTCACCTCTAACGGACGTTAGTGATTATGAGATGCAGATGATTTGCAAATAAGGGGTTATCATATCACCTCTATTCACTAAAGCCAGACATACACACCTGATCTCATCCACGCCTCCCTGCCGTCTCTTCCCCTGTAAATTGTGTTAACCCTCTCATTTTAATACTGACTAACTTTAAAACTTGCCCCACAAATCAAGCATCCCAATATCCTGCACTCATGGCTACCGTCCCACACTCCGTCACTCCTACCACCCATTGTGGCCAAGCACTGCCATCTACAGCACTTACTCCCTCACCTGCTGTCTCTGTAAGATCCCCATCAAACCTCTTAGATTGTAAGCTCTTCGGGGCAGGGGGTTCCTTTCCTGTTGTCTGATTTTGCTGCACTTATTGTATTATTATAATTCCCTGTACTGTATTCTTTGTGAAGCGCTGAGTACACTTTTGGCGCTATATAAATAAAGACATACAATTCAATACAATGTTAATGCAGAGCGATAACATTACATTATTTTTAAGTCAGAGCTAGACTTGGCACGGCTAGTATCCAGTATTGTGCAACAAACAACAATGTGAGAAACAGGCGTTTCCACAGAGTACACATATTTTGTGCTTCAAATAACACAAGACTAGGTGAAAGAGTGAAAAAAGTGAATAAAACATAATAGTGCTATATATTATATTTATAACAGTGCTTGTGTCAGAGCAAGTGAATAAATCAAACAAATATAATGAAGTTGTGATTCCCTGCTCAAACCTTCTGGAAGGGGCTGTCTTCGGTAGTCCCTAGTGAAATGGGGGTCTTCAAAATCCAGGGGGAGCAAGGGGGAATATCAACAGGAAAAAGGAGAAAATAATCTAAGTGCAGAAGTCTTTTACCAGTGGTAAATCCCATAGAAGCCGGGGCTCCTGTAGAGTGCCTACTCACAGTGTAGTAGATAATAATGGGCAAATATTTGTTTTTGGCTATGTTCTTCATTAGCATGGAAATTAGAGGGTAACCAGGAGGATTGGTACCTCAATGGGAGAGAGAATAGGACACCATATTATATTAGAGAATATTAGAGAATAGGACACAATTAACAAATTGATAACTTTTTTTTACAAATTGATCTGCGCTATGGCGTCCTATTCTCTCTCCCATGGAGGTACCAATCCTCCAGGTTACCCTCTGATTTCCATGCTGAGGAAGAACATAACCACAGTTTTGGATTTGCCCATCCACTATCTACTATGCGGTGAGTAGGCACTGTATAGGAGCAAGGTATCTATGTGATTTACCACTGTTAAAAGTTCGGCCTTTATTTTCCCTGATTAAAGGCATTTCGTGCACCCCATGCCTCCCCAAATACAATGTGAAGCTATTTTTCATCTGTTCTGGAGCTTAAATCTAGAGGGACAGGGAGGAGATCAATTCACCATATTGAGTAGGGCCAAAGAAGTCTAACATGTCAGCAGACCAGACCGCCATCATTCTGCTATATCTGAATTATCATTTTATGTCTACTTAAAATGTACAATATCTGTGCTTTGAATATCAATCATTTTAGCATTTTCAAATGTTATTTATAAGGAAGGAGAATCACAGCACTCTTAATACATACCAAATGTTTTTATTATTATTTTCCCAGCCTTGTATTGTTACCCTTTTTGGAACCAAAACGTCTGTGGTACAATAGCTTGGTGATATAATAATAACTTTATTTCATATAGTGTCCTGGAACAGGATTACACGTTTTCTGTCTCACTTTGCAGATTTAACTATTCCTGTCTCCCTTGTTCTGCTGCCTGAAATTCTCCCTGTTCCAGCAGCTAGCTGTATGTGTAAAGCAACATTATTGCTACATTTACCCTTCACACAGTTCTAGTTGGTTGCCCTGACAACCTTCCAAACCTCATACAGTAGATAGAAGATTGTTTCAATCCTACTCCCCTGTCTTCCTGACAGTTACTTTGGTCCTTAGACCCTTCCTGCTTGTCACAGGAACATGTGCTTTAGATCTAACAAGCTGGCTTAGTGAGTACATGCTTCCCTGCAAGGCCATCCTTTTTTACCGCCCCCCCATAACAGAGCACCTTCACACAGAGAAGCACCCTCTCACCACACATTACCATCTGCAAGTACCCTTTGTATTTGTTTTTGACTCCCCCATTAAAGTTGAAGAAAATAAAAGGACTCTGTGTGCTCTCAAAAGGGGATGGGTTAAACCACTGGACTCACTCACATCCCACATGTGATCCTGGTTCCAGAAGATATAGCACTTTTCTTCCTATAGGACTCAAAGCGCTAAATCAAAACAAACAGGTGTTCATGGCGCAAAATGAAATAAAGTGCAGTAAGCGTACAAAATAAACCCAGTGAATATAAATAACACTGATATCACATTAGCTGCATCTCCATGAAATGAAACCCTCTAGGATAGGTACTCCATGTAGACCTCATATGGTGAAGAAGACACAAATGCATAGAATATAGTGCATTGACGTTTTACTTATATGACAAACAACACATGGGGGAAAGGGACAACTCACACTCTCCCCGCTGGTAAAGAGCAGAGAGTGACTCTGGGCGCACTCCAACCCTTCTCCCTGAATGACTTCTCGGCGTGCACACGAGCAGTCTCTCCCTGGTCAGCGTCTCTCACTCGCGTCTGGGGACAGGAACACTTTGCCTGCTTTGCCAATAGGATTCCTTACAGAGTTTGTGCAGGGTTGGTATGGTGGCCTCAGCAGCCCAAAAAGCCCAACGCGTTTCGTCTATGTATAGACTTCTTCTGGGTACCCAGCACATAGGATTTATTACAGACACAATCCCTGCCCCTTAGAGCTTACAATCAATGTATTTCTGGTGCTTGAGGAACAGGGTGGTAAGGTGACTTGCCCTAGGTCACACAGAGCTGACGCTGGGATGTGAACCAGGCTCCCTTAATTCAAACTCAATGTCACCCTTTACAGAGTCAGTGTTTTTACTCACTGAGTCGCTCCTTCAGTCCACCACGTCAAAATGGAAGATACACCCTCTTGTTCGATAGTTATTCTTCCCAGGAACCACAGCAGTGATCGTGCATACTCCGCCATTCTGAGAAGGGTGCGAGTTTCACATGCTTTCTGCCTAGGGTGACCAGATGTCACGCATGCGCAGTCAGTGCTCGCATGAAGAGCGTTCGCTGACTGCGCATGCGCGATCGTCACTTGCCGATCGCGCATGAGCTTTAAAACCCGACACAGCACCCATAAAAATTATTTATGTAGAATAATAATAAATGTGTACATCATGAAGATTTCATCTATTAGACAAATCATTGGCATTAGTTCACTTTGTTCTAAACGGGACTGTTGCAGCTAGCAGGGTTATATTTGATCGTCTTTACACATATTTATTTTTAACTGAAACACGCTAGTAAAGTATAGTGCTGCCCTTGGTTTTAATACTCACATATAAGCTCAGATAAAGAAAGTATTTAAATGACTGTATTCTGTCAGCAAATAAGGTGAATGTAGAGACTGCAGTAAACCTTTTTTTCTAAATAGGCCAAAGCTATTTTGCATCATAACTGTGCAACGCTCTATAAATATGCTTTGCAGATTCCATTGGCCTGAAGTATTTACATGCAGTCTATTGTTTAATGTATTTAAAACATATAGGTGTACAAAATCAGTATTCTTTGTATCTGCCCATTGGAGTGCCGATCAGGGCGCTGTGGCACAGACTATCCCATTTACTTCAACGAGAGTTTGCGTGTACTTGTTTCCCAATGGGCAGTTTAATGAATAAAGGCCATTGTCTCACATTGCAATGCTCAGGGGTTTTTAATAGACGAAATGTTGCAAGGACACTGGATATGTATGCATTTTGAACAGGGGAGAGTTGTGGTCACTTTTGTCTCCACTGTGTTATTTGTTCTACCTGCATTTCTAAGATGCTAAAGGACCAATCATTTAGAAAATATGAATTAATTAGGTCTCTGCGGGTGATGAGTGATAGATAAAGCTATGTCATCCTAAGGAAGTGCTCTGAAGTGTTGTTATATGAAGGGAAAGTACTCACCATTAGTGTTTTATATAGTAATAATGTTACAATATCAGATAATTAGCTTGTTTAATGCAAAGCATCCAGACCATTACTATTAGGATCATAAAGCCAGCTACTAATTAGGATTACATTCAAGAGGCAGAGATAACACTTCCTGTCACCAATACTGATCTGTAACATAGGGAAATACAGCATTGCAGCAGTGAAGAATTAAAAGCACAAATGTGTTATAGTCTTTGTTTACATTGTTTAAAACTGGTTGCCACCCAGTGCCAGACAG
Source organism: Ascaphus truei (assembly GCA_036426205.1). NCBI lineage: Eukaryota > Metazoa > Chordata > Amphibia > Anura > Ascaphidae > Ascaphus > Ascaphus truei. The sequence goes on along the minus strand of CM071571.1, from coordinate 6,308,698 downwards.
CACGACAGTCTTGGTAAACCCCAGGTTTGGGAACTATTGAGATTATCTATTCCAGGATGGGAAAATGGCTGCCAGTAGGTGCAAGTGAGCCAGTCAGCAGTGGGGATCACAGAGCTACCCAGCGGCCATTTTGGAAAGGGCCAAATTTTTTCCAACCCAGTCTTACACCAGGAGACCACGTGGTTTGGACAGTTGAGGGGAAATGTTGGGTGTTGTAGGCAGGACTGCTGTTTTTCTTGAACATGCATACAGTATTTGCGCACCTGCACTCACATTTCTCTGCACCCTATTCACAAAACATACAGGTCCCTCTTAGGTTTCAAAGTGAATGGGTGAAAGCCTAAGAGCAGGGGGTTCTCAACTCCCGACCTCAAGACCCCTCCAACAGGTAAGGTTTAAAGGATATCCCAGCTTCAGCACAGGTGGCTCAATCAGTGGACTGATTGTGCTACCTGTGCTGAAGCAGGGACTGATTGAGCCACCTGTGCTGAAGCAGAGATATCCTGAAAACCTGATCTGTTGGGGGGGGGGGGGGGGGGTGTCTTGAGGACTGGAGTTGGGATCCCTGCCTTTAAGAATCAGTCTCTCCATGGCCAATGACAATAATATCTGAGTGGTTAAATCTGGATGATTTCTGATCAATATCTGACACCTATAGATATCACTTAAACATATATTTGTTACATTTAGTTTGCAGACATGGCGAGCTGAGACGTGGGAGGGGTTTTGATGTCACTGTGCGGTTAGAAGGTGTTTACAGGTCCAGATACCCTCTCCCTTCCCCTCACATTATCGTTATTTACCCCCCGGGCAGGGTGGGTTACGGGTGAAGAAAATAATACCAGATTAAGAAAAGAATTCTCCCAGTCAGAGGCCTGAAGGAAAGGCCCGGAGAAAGAACAGCAGCCGAATATTAGCTTTACGCATGGTTACATTTTCAAAAGTATGCCAATTGGATTGTTAAAATATTGTTTTTGGTCAGTGACCAGAAATTGCACCTTCGGCTTAACCCTCTCTATGTAGGGACACCTTTATTACAGTGTGTCATGTACATTGTAAATTCTTCCGAGGAAAACGATGTTGTTTAATCTGTGACGAGTCGGGTAGTGCACCAAGGCTACAGGGAGGGTTGTAACCTTCAGAATACTAACAATAACCGTTTTGTTATTGGTCTGAAAACATCTTAGATGTAATAATGCTTAGAAGATGCTGTGCTGTCTCGGATAGGCTGTGGGCTTCACAGGGGTGCTGAGAGTGCGTTGCAGGGGTGCTGAGTGTGTTACAGGGGTGCTGAGAGTGCATCACAGGGGGGTTGAGAGTGCATCACAGGGGTGCTGAGAGAGTGTTGCAGGGGTGCTGAGAGTGCATCACAGGGGTTCTGAGAGTGCGTTGCAGAGAGTGCATCACAGGGGTGCTGAGAGTGCGTTGCAGAGAGTGCATTGCAGAGAGTGAGTGCGTTGCCGAGAGTGCGTTGCAGAGAGTGAGTGCTTTGCCGAGAATGCGTTCTAGAGAGCGTGTGCGTTGCACAGAGTGCGCTGCAGAGAGTGAGTGCATTGCAGAGAGTTTGTGCGTTACAGAGTGAATATGTTGCAGAGAGTGCATTGCAGAGATTGAGTGCATTACAGAGAGAGCGCGTTACTTAGAGTGAGTGCGTTGCAGAGAGTGAGTGCATTGCCGAGAGTGCATTGCAGTATTGAAGGGTTAATGTTGGCTACAGCAGAGTCTGAACTAAAGTTATTCTCAGTGAGAACTTGATATACACAGAGAAAAAGCTCCCACCCGCCCTATCACTAAACATTTAATGATGCTTTATTGTATTTTCATACATAATTAAAGTGCAGCTGGGAAGGAAACTGGGCCAGGACAGAAAATGTTTGTTTTCAATTCAGAAAAGGTAAATGTGTTACTCCTACCAGCCTAACCTAATGAATGTATATCTCTATTTATATAGCACCCAGCACTTCACAAAAGAGGCAATACCGTACAGGGAATTATAGCACAATAAGTGCAACAAACTAAATCAGATAATCGGAAAGGAAATCCCTGCCCCGGAGAGCTTACAATCTAACTGGTATGTTGGGAGATTTACAGAGACAGCTGGTGAGGGAATAAGTAGGGTGACCATTCGTCCCGTTTTTCCCGGGACAGTCCCGGTTTTTCGTGTGCTGTACCGGTTGCCTGACTGTCCCGGGAATGTCCCGTTTTTTTGTGTCGGCGGCGGTGCGCAGGGATGAGGGGGGGGGGGTGCGCGGCGACGGGGAGGAAGAGGATGCAGAGCAGCCCGGCAAGTATTTTTTCTTACTGCCAGGGGTTGGGATTCTGCAGAAACGAGCCGGGCCGCAGGGGATTGGATGGAGACTACCGGGGGGCGGGGCTTTAGAAGGCTGGGCCGCAGGGGATTGGATGGAGTATCCGGGGGGCGGGGCTTTAGAAGGCCGGGCTGCAGGAAATTGGATGGAGTATCCGGGGGGCGGGGCTTTAGAAGGCCGGGCCGCAGGGGATTGGATGGAGTATCCGGGGGGCGGAGCTTTGCCTCCCCCCGGCACTCTGGCCCTCCCTCTGGCTCCTTGGCAACCCGGCTCTCTCCTTCACACTCCCGGCTCCCCCCCTCGCTCCCCCCGGCACCACCCCGGCTCCCCCCGGCACCCCGGCTGCCCCTTTGCTCCCCCCGGCTGCACCCCGGCTCCCCCCCTCGCTCCCCCGGCAACCCGGCTCTCTCCTTCAATCCCCCGGCTCCCCCCCTCACTCCCCTGGCACCTCGGCTCCCTCCCTCACTCCCCCGGCAACCCGGCTCCCCCCCTCGCTCCCCCGGCTCTCTCCCTCCCCCCTCAGAGCCGCTCACAGCCTGCCGCCTCCGCGGAGCCCGCAGCCGCCGCAGGTAGAGATGGAGAGAGGGAGATGTTGCAGGGGGGAGAGATGGAAGTGGGGGGGGGGGGGGGGGAGGCTGCTTCTGCTGTAAACGCTGCTTGCGTGAGAGTGAGTGTGACTGTGTGAGTATGACAGTGTGACAGTGTGTGTGTGTGTGTGTGTGAGTGACTGTGTGTGAGAGAGTGACTGTGTGTGAGAGAGAGTGACTGTGTGTGAGTGAGTGTGACAGTGTGTGTGTGTGTGTGTGTGTGTGTGTGTGTGTGTGTGTGTGTGTGTGTGTGTGTGTGTGTGTGTGTGTGTGTGTTTGACGTGTGACAGTGTGGTTGTGAGTGTGACAGTGTGTGTGTGTGGGAGAGTGTGACAGTGTGTGTGTGGGAGAGTGTGACAGTGTGTTTGTGAGAGTGTGACAGTGTGTGTGTGAGAGTGTGACAGTGTGTGTGTGTGTGTGTGTGTGTGTGTGTGTGTGTTGGTGTGTGTGTGTGTGTGTGTGTGTGTTGTTGTGTTGTGTGTGTGTGTGTGTGTGTGTGTGGTGTGTGTGTTGTGTGACAGTGTGTGTGTGAGTGTGACAGTGGTGTGTGTGAATGTGACAAGTGTGTGTGTGTGAGGTGTGACAGTGTGTGTTTTAGAGTGTGACATGTTGTGTGATAGTGTGACGTGACGTGTGGTGGTGTTAGGTGTGACAGTGTGTGTGTGTGAGAGTGACAGTGTGTGTGTGTGAGAGTGGGACAGTGTGTGTGTGTGAGTTGACAGTGTGTGTGTGTGTGTGTGTGAGAGTGTGAGAGTGTGAGTGTGACAGTGTGTGTGTGTGTGTGTGTGTGTGTGTGTGTGTGTGTGTGTGTGTGTGTGTGTGGGTGTGTGTGTGTGTGTGGTGTGTGGTGTGTGTGTGTGTGTGTGTGACAGTGGGTGTGTGAGAGAGTGTACAGTGTGTGTGAGAGATGTGAGTGGGACTGTGTGTGTGGGACTGTGTGTGATGAGTGTGGTCTGTTTGGTGTTGAGAGTGGTGTGTGTGTGTGTGTGTGTGTGTGTGTGTGTGTGGTGTGTGTTGTGTGTGGTGTGTGTGTTGTGTGTGTGTGTGTGTGTGTGTGTGTGTGTGTGTGTGTGTGTGTGAGAGAGTGTGCCAGTGTGTGTGTGTGTGTGTTGTGTGTGTCTGTTGTGTCTGTGTTTGTGCGAGAGTGTCACGGTGTGTGCGAGAGTGTGACGGTGTGTGCGAGAGTGTGTGTGTGGAGTCTGGGAGAGGAGGAGAGAGGAGAGGGATTAGGCTTGGATAGAGCTGAGTATATTGAACTCGATTCGTCTCTATATTGTAGCTGTTGAGAGAGCGCTCTTCTCGTTGGTTGCTATTGTTGTACGCGTCTAGAGCACTCGATTGGTTCTCTTTTTTCTCTCCCCTCTTATGTCTCTGCCGGGCATTCACTGCTTCTCTGCTGTGCAGGCTGAGTGACATGTACTGTTAGTACATATCCTGCAAACGACTGTCTCTGGTCAGCAGTTTACAAGCAAAATGAATTATTATCACAGAGCATACACTGGGGTATTCATGGGCTGAACTTCTGCTCTCAGCTTTGATCAAGCCTTCCCAGACGCATCACCTATGGATTACGGCAAATATGTTAGAAGTTCTCAGATCGAGTGCCTCCCCCCTGCCCCCACTACCCTCTGATGGGGGGGTCATTTTGAAGATAAGGAAACCCTACAGAAGAAACCTTTGCTGTGGATAGGCACAGTAGGTATGAGCACCACAGTTTCCTGTGGCCTGCTGTGTGTGTATTGATGGCGCTCGATTGTTCATTGGTGGGTAAGGTGTATTCAGCGAGACAAAACTTTTTACTAAGATGGGTGGGGGGCAGTGGCAGAGAGGATGTTGATCGAGGGGTATCCAACCGCTATCAAGTGCGTTAGAAATAAAGATAATGCAGATATATATATAATACCCCAGTGAGGATGGGCGCTCAGGTACCCAATCACTGGGTATTCTGCAGCCCTGCTCTCCCCTGCCATAGCGCCCCCAGGAAAGGGAGGGGAGGGGGGATCAGCTGACGATTTAGACAAAAACACGAGGATCTGTTCCCTGCCCGAGAAGGAAATTGAGAGTAAATAAAACACAAAGCCACACTCTCTCTGTGGGTGCTGTGGCAGGTCTGAGGCTTTTATTCCTGCGCTGGGTACATACAACATCATCAGTGAGTGGACAGCAGGAGGGACCTCTTGGAATATTTATCTATGCATTTATCTACATACACCTGGGGGAGGGGGCAGGGAGGATATTAAGGGTTGTTTTTGGTGATCTGAAGTGCATGAAGGACTTGATCCAGCAGCAGCAAGCAGCCACATTCGGTGTGTGACCCCTTCCCTGTGCCAGCGCACTGGGCTCCCCTCCTCCCCCCACTGTCCTTGCCTGGTCCTTATTGTCTCTCTCATTGTGTTCGCCTCTGAAGCCGCCTCATGACAGCACAGGGATTTTCACCTCGTCCCTGACAGCATCCACATCCCGCAGAGGCATGCACACTGTCCGCCCCCCATCCACCCCCACCCCCCACCCCATCATTGACGAGACCCTAAGAGGAGAGAGCGTGGGCCGGTAGGTGCTTTCTGACAACTTTGGGGGGTGATGGGGGGGGGGGGGGGGGTCACATCAAGTTGTATATTGTTCCATAGCATGACGTGTCACAGGGCTGTCCCATCACTCAGTCACTGTGCTGTTCCTGGTGACATTGCAGGCTCTGTAATACTGAAGCAGCCACAGTAAATGCAATGACAATGCCATGTAATGCCATATTGTGTTGTGTTTATAGCCCACTCCTCAGTCCCAAAGCACCTTTATAGTTTAATTCCAGAGGTTCAATGCAGCCATGTCAAGGGTGGAATGGTGGCTTGCATGCTTCCTATACTTTGATCTTGTATACATATTATTCATAGCTGTATTACATACTGTAGGAATATGAGTTGAGTATTTTAGGCACAAAGAGGTGATTGGGCATGTTTGACTGTTCTGACCCATAGGTTTTGAACTCGGCTTTTTATTTAAGTGTCATCCTCATATGAAGATTCTGCTGTAAGTAGTAGTATTTATAAAGTATTACTGAGTCACATGACAAGTTTTTTACACCCTTTCCTTTTAGTGAAATAAACTTTTTGCGGGTGTGCAGTTGTACAAGGCACTCAGTATTATTATACTGCAATTATTAAATGCCCATTTTCAGAGGACACTGAACATGAAATAATGTTTAAAATGTATTTTGGACCTTCTTGACATAAGATTGCAGAGGGAGGCTCAACAATTACTGTGGGACGGTTCTGATATTTACAGGTGCAGAAAAGAAAGTTTACCAACCATTTCCCCACTGATTATATTGGTATTCAAAGAAGCTGAAACAGTGCTTTTTATTGATTCAGAGTATTGCTGGGGTTCCTAAAGCAGCAGAGACAAGAAGTACTGAATTAAAAGTACTCTAGCTGACTCAAGTTAGGAAAATAAAGAATATCATACTAAACTTTAGTAAGAATATATACTCTTTGCCTAATAAGAAACCGAAAAACCAGATAGACAAGATTTCACGGACGTTTCTTCGTGTTTTAGGAAAGCATCGAGAATTGGTTGCATCTTTTGTGGCTTCGCACAATGTGATGAAAAAATTACGTAGCACTGTTCATTAGTTTTGCCTTTTCAAAATGTAGTATTATGGGATATGGTGCTGGCCATCAACGACAAATTAATACAGCTGATTGTTTAATATGTTGTAATGGTAAAGTAAAGTAATAATAATGTGTTTTTCTTGTATAGTGCTGCCAGTGTACACAGTGCTTGTACATTGACTTTTTGAGGTGCAAATGTAGCAGTTACAATATTCAATCTTTTGGTGCCGTGGCACAGGGGGATGAAAGTGACTTTTCCAAGGTTTGCGGAGCGGGAGGCGGAGCTAGCGCGCCACGGCACCAACTCACAGACGTGCATTGGCCTTGGTGGTCACGGACTGGCCTCCCCGCTTCCCTCACGGGACTAATAATGTTGGTGTCGGTGCTGCAATTCACACCCTTTCGCACGCCTGCGGAAGCGTGCAGAGCGCAGCTTAAAGCCGCTCTCATAGGAATGATGGGAGGCCCTCAACTGTCTTTTTCACATGTCTAAGCCTAGGAAAAGTCAACGAAACCGCAAGATCGCAACAAGCGCAACATCCTAACGGAACCACTCAACCCCAACTCCTAAAACAACTCACTCACCAACACCAACCCCAAGGCCTCAACTCCTAAACACGAACTCCTCAACAACCCTCGACCATCAACTCTTAAACTCTCAAACTCCTCTAAACTGCTCATAACTCCTCTAACTCCTCCGCAAACTCCTACTCTCTCCTCCTCAACTTCTCCTAAACCCCCTATCGACACTTACCAAACCAGAAAACCGCTTGAGTAAAGTCGTTTGATACATTGACACTAAGGGCCTAGATCCACCAACCTCTGTTAAGTAAATTAACACGCAGTATTAGCTATTTAACATCACGTTAACACTAACTGTGCGTCTTCAAGAACAATAACATCAAGTTTAAGCCATGTTTTTCTCTCGTAAAAAGCATAGCATTAACTGTACAGACGTTTGTAATATTCACATGCAATTAGTGCTATCGTAACATTGCATCTCCACTACGTCCGTTAAAGCGGGACTTGACGTTATTATTTAAGTTATTGCTAAACTTGGCGTTAATCCTATCCAGAAACTGAAATTAGGCTTTTGCGTTGTCTGGATCGCCCGAACGGCGCAGGTAGGTAGCGCGTCCTAACATCGCACTGTATCCCTCGCCTCTCTTTTTTTTCCTTTTCCTTTGAGAAACCTACAGTATTCCTGGATCCGAGTAACACTGATACGTTACTTATCGTCACGTTAAGAAAGGTAACAACGTTATGCTTAGTGGCGTGGTGTGACGCCCTGCTAATGATATTGGTTAGATATAGTTTTTTGCATATAATCAGCGTTGAGGATACCGTATTAACTCTGGAACCATAACGTGTGTTCATGTTTTAGGTAACATGTTAAAACAAAAAAGGGCGCAAGAGGAAAAACAAGGGCAAAATCTAACTCCAGTAAAATTGAATTTATAGATATAAAGAAACATACATATCACATATAATAAAAGATTAAAAAAAAATATAAAAAGGGTCGTATAGATCCTGTCATCACTCATCTAGCTAACACGTCCACAGAGGGTTGGAGCCTGAAAAAGTCAGGACCCCACAATCAGCAGTCCTAGATTGAAATGAGATTCATCCTAGTAGCAGTTGGTAAATGCAAAAGACTTAGCTATGAATCGGCGTCCTCGTGAGGGGAGGGATGGTAGCTTCCGGGTATCCGTCGTTCACGGTGTTACAGTCGCCACGTATGACCTCACCACAACGCGTTTCGCACCTAAATGACGCTTCATCAAGGGTTTGGTCAATAGCTCCCAGGGCATGTTTAAATACCGAAGGATAACACCTTCATACCAATCAGGAGGTAGCCAGGTAATTAACTAATGAGCCGACCAATCAACGTAGGAATATGTATACACACGCTCTATATACCAAAACAATTCTAACAGCCAATTACACATGAAGCATTCATTAGATGAGCATAATTTAGGCGCGAAACGCATTGGGTGAGGTCATCACGTGGCGACTGTGACACCGTGACGATGGATACCTGGAAGCTACCATCCCTCCACCTCCACGAGGACGCCGATTCATAGCTAAATCTTTTGCATTTACCAACTGCTACTAGGACTGAATCTCTATTTCAATCTAGGACTGCTGTATTGTGGGATCCTGACTTTTTCAGGCTCCAACCCTCTGTGGACGTGTTAGCTACTGTAGATGAGTGAATGGACAGGATCTATACGACCATTTTTTTTAAAAATAGATTTTCTATATTTTTTTAATACTTGATTATATGTGATATGTATGTTTCTTTATAACTATACATTCAATTTGACTGGAATTTGATTCTGCCCTTGCTTTTCCTCTTGCGCCCGTTTTTTGTTTGTTTGTCTGTTTTACATGTTCCGTTTGACCCCGCTGATCACGGAGACTAGGCCGCTGCAGAGGGATTACTGCTGTCGTTTTGAAGATATTAAGATCTCTGGGACAGCGCGCCACTGTACTTTCTCCTGTTTTTAGGTAACGCCACTTTCTGAGCACTGATTCTATTGAGCTTTGTGCATCTAGGACGGGCTGGGCAAACTCTAGTGTTCTACTGGGCCACCTGTGCTGAAGCAGGGATATCTTGCCCACCCCTGGTCTAACGATAAAGATGTATGCTCCTTCTCTGCTTTCCTTGAAAATATTTCTTTTAGGCCGAGTCCATGGTGCCTCAGCCCGTTCGGAGGCGCGCTGAGGCTGAGGGAAAGCGGGTGCTTTCCCTGGCCTTGGTTATCGCGCCGTCCAGGGGCGGTCGGTCTGGGGGGCGGGCCAGTGACGTCACGAGCTGGTTCGCCCTCATTGGGCGAACGCTCACGTGACGGCCCTGCGCTCCCATGAGCGCGAAAATTTAAAATTTTGCTAATAAGACTACAGCGAGCCCCTGCTAAAGCCGCTCTCATTGCGGCTGCAGGGGCTCACTGCCGCGCAGCAGCGCGCCTCACGCACGGGTCAGCGCATAAGCGCTGACCATGCCCGAGGCCTTATCCATATGCTCCGGAAGTGGGAACCTTAGGAATTGTACTCGTTTGTATTCCAGATCTCCCTGAATTAAGCATGAGCCTGTGTCCCAGTATGTCAGATAGCAATAAGCAATCTATGCACAGACTGGAGTTTTCCGATGAAATTCTCTTGTGGGGAATTTGCAAGAATACGGCATAGGAATGATTGTTCTTTAATTATCATGACCAATGGTCATCAGCATTATTCTCTTTTTGAACAGGCCGATGAAAATAAGCCATTTAAGGAATTTTGTAGGCATCTGAATTTTTAACTACGAAAGGGACAAAGTTGTATAAACAGTTCTCTGAAGTTAGGGCTGATTAAGAACTGCTTTTCTTCACTATAGAGACTCAAGGGGGAGGGGGTATTAATTAAACTCTTTTGGAGCCATTTAACGTCATGTTAATGTCATGTAATAGTAACACTGCATTCACTAAGAACAACAATGTTGTGTAAGCCAAGTATTTTATCCCGTAATGAGCATAGTGTCACCTCTAACGGACGTTAGTGATTATGAGAGCAATGATTTGCAAATAAGGGTTATCATATCACCTCTATTCACTAAAGCCAGACATACACACCTGATCTCATCCACGCCTCCCTGCCGTCTCTTCCCCTGAAATTGTGTTAACCCTCTCATTTTAATACTGACTAACTTTAAAAATTGCCCCCCAAATCAGCATCACCAATATCCTGCACTCATGGCTACCGTCCCACACTCCGTCACTCCTACCACCCATTGTGGCCAAGCACTGCCATCTACAGCACTTACTCCCTCACCGCTGTCTCTGTAAGATCCCCATCAAACCTCTTAGATTGTAAGCTCTTCGGGGCAGGGGGTTCCTTTCCTGTTGTCTGATTTTGCTGCACTTATTGTTTATTATAATTCCCTGTACTGTATTCTTTGTGAAGCGCTGAGTAAACTTTTGGCGCTAATAAATAAAGACATACAATTCAATACAATGTTAATGCAGAGCGATAACTTACATTATTTTTAAGTCAGAGCAGACTTGCACGGCTAGTATCCAGTATTGTGCACAAACAACAATGTGAGAAACAGGCGTTTCCACGAGTACACATATTTTGTGCTTCAAATAACACAAGACTAGGTGAAGAGTGAAAAAAGTGAATAAAACATAATAGTGCTATATATTATATTTATAACAGTGCTTGTGTCAGAGCAAGTGAATAAATCAAACAAATATAATGAAGTTGTGATTACCCTGCTCAAACCTTCTGGAAGGGGCTGTCTTCGTGAGTCCCTAGTGAAATGGGGTCTTCAAAATCCAGGGGGAGCAGGGGGGATATCAACAGGAAAAGGAGAAAATAAATCTAAGTGCAGAAGTCTTTTACCAGTGGTAAATCCCTAGAAGCCGGGGGCTCCTGTAGAGTGCCTACTCACAGTGTGTAGTAGATAATAATGGGCAAATATTTGTTTTTGGCTAGTTCTTCATTAGCATGGAAATTAGAGGGAACCAGGGATTGGTACCTCAATGGGAGAGAGAATAGGACACCATATTATATTAGAGAAATTAGCATAGGACACATTAACAATTGAAACTTTTTTTTACAAATTGATCTGCGCTATGGCGTCCTATTCTCTCTCCCATGGAGGTACCAATCCTCCAGGTTACCCTCTATTTCCATGCTGAGGAAGAACATAACCACAGTTTTGGATTGCCCATCCACTATCTACTATGCGGTGAGTAGGCACTTATAGGAGCAAGGTATCTATGTGATTTACCACTGTTAAAAGTTCGGCCTTTAGTTTCCCTGATTAAAGGCATTTCGTGCACCCCATGCCTCCCCAAATACAATGTGAACTATTTTTCATCTGTTCTGGAGCTTAAATCTAAGGGACAGGGAGGAGATCAATTCACCATATGAGTAGGGCCAAAGAAGTCTAACATGTCAGCAGACCAGACCGCCTCATTCTGCTATATCTGAATTATCATTTTATGTCTACTTAAAATGTACAATATCTGTGCTTGAATATCAATCATTTTAGCATTTCAAATGTTATTATAGGAAGGAGAATCACAGCACTCTAATACATACCAAATGTTTTTATTATATTTTCCCAGCCTGTATTGTTACCTTTTTGGAACCAAAACGTCTGTGGTACAATAGCTTGGTGATATATAATAACTTTATTTCATATAGTGTCCTGGAACAGGATTACACGTTTTCTGTCTCACCTTTGCAGATTTAACATTCCTGTCTCCCTTGTTCTGCTGCCTGAATTCTCCCTGTTCCAGCAGCTAGCTGTATGTTGTTAAAGCAACATTATTGCTACATTTACCCTTCACACAGTTCTAGTTGGTTGCCCTGACAACCTTCCAACCTCATACAGTAGATAGAAGATGTTTCAATCCTACTCCTGTCTTCCTGACAGTTACTTTGGTCCTTAGACCCTTCCTGCTTGTCACAGGAACAGTGCTTTAGATCTAACAAGCTGGCTTAGTGAGTACACATGCTTCCCTGCAAGGCCATCCTTTTTTACCGCCCCCCCCCATAACAGAGCACCTTCACACAGAGAAGCACCCTCTCACCACACATTACCATCTGCAAGTACCTTTGTATTTGTTTTTGACTCCCCCATTAAAGTTGAAGAAAATAAAAGGACTCTGTGTGCTCTCAAAAGGGGATGGTGTTTAAACCACTGGACTCACTCACATCCCACATGTGATCCGGTTCCAGAAGATATAGCACTTTTCTTCCTATAGGACTCAAAGCGCTAAATCAAAACAAACAGGTGTTATGGCGCAAATGAAATAAAGTGCAGTAAGCGTACAAATAAACCCAGTGATATAATAACACTGATATCACATTAGCTGCATCTCCATGAAATGAAACCCTCTAGGATAGGTACTCCATGTAGACCTCATATGGTGAAGAAGACACAAATGCATAGAATATAGTGCATTGACGTTTACTTATAATGACAAACACACATGGGGGAAAGGGACAACTCACACTCTCCCGCTGGTAAAGAGCAGAGAGTGACTCTGGGCGCACTCCAACCCTTCTCCCTGAATGACTTCTCGGCTGCACACGAGCAGTCTCTCCCTGTCAGCGTCTCTCACTCGCGTCTGGGGACAGGAACACTTTGCTGCTTTGCCAATAGGATTCCTTACAGAGTTTGTGCAGGGTTGGTATGGTGGCCTCAGCAGCCCAAAAAGCCCAACGCGTTTCGTCTATGTATAGACTTCTTCTGGGTACCCAGCACATAGGATTTATTACAGACACAATCCCTGCCCCTTAGAGCTTACAATCAATGTATTTCTGGTGCTTGAGGAACAGGGTGGTAAGGTGACTTGCCTAGGTCACACAGAGCTGACGCTGGGATGTGAAACCAGGCTCCCTTAATTCAAACTCAATGACCCTTTACAGAGTCATGTTTTACTCACTGAGTCGCTCCTTCAGTCCACCACGTCAAAATGGAAGATACACCCCTTGTTCGATAGTTATTCTTCCCAGGAACCACAGCAGTGATCGTGCATACTCCGCCATTCTGAGAAGGGTGCGAGTTTCACATGCTTTCTGCTAGGGTGCCAGAGTCACGCATCGCAGTCAGTGCTCGCATGAAGAGCGTTCGCTGACTGCGCATGCGCGATCGTCACTTGCCGATCGCGCATGAGCTTTAAAACCCGACACAGCACCCATAAAAATTATATGTAGATAATAATAAATGTGTACATCATGAAGATTTCATTATTAGACAAAATCATTGGCATTAGTTCACTTTGTTCTAAACGGGACGTTGCAGCTAGCAGGGTTATATTTGATCGTCTTTACACATATTTTTTTAACTGAAACACGCTAGTAACAGTATAGTGCTGCCCTTGGTTTTAATACTCACATATAAGCTCAGATAAAGAAAGTATTTAAATGACTGATTCTGTCAGCAAATAAGGTGAATGTAGAGACTGCAGTAAACCTTTTTTTCTAAATAGGCCAAAGCTATTTGCATCATAACTGTGCAACGCTCTAATAATTGCTTTGCAGATTCCATTGGCCTGAAGTATTTACATGCAGTCTATTGTTTAGTATTTAAAAATATAGGTGTACAAATCAGTATATTCTTTGTATCTGCCATTGGGAGTGCGATCAGGGCGCTGTGGCACAGACTATCCCATTTACTTCAACGAGAGTTTGCGGTGTACTTGTTTCCCAATGGGCAGTTTAATGAATAAAGGCAATGTCTCACATTGCAATGTCAGGGGTTTTTAATAGACGAAATGTTGCAAGGACACTGGATATGATGCATTTTGAACAGGGGAGAGTTGTGGTCACTTTTGTCTCCACTGTGTGATTTGTTCTACTGCATTTCTAGATGTAAAGGACCAATCATTTAGAAAATAGAATTAATTAGGTCTCTGGGGTGATGAGTGATAGATAAAGCTATGTCATCCTAAGGAAGTGCTCTGAAGTGTTGTATATGAAGGGAAAGTACTCACCATTAGTGTGTTATATAGTAATAATGTTACAATATCAGATAATTAGCTTGTTTATGCAAAGCATCCAGACCATTACTATTAGGATATAAAGCAGCTACTAATAGGATTACATTAAGAGGCAGAGAAACACTTCCTGTCACCAATGATCTGTAACATAGGGAATACAGCATTGCAGCAGTGAAGAAATTAAAAGCACAAAGTGTTATAGTCTTTGTTTACATTGTTTAAAACTGGTTGCCACCCAGTGCCAGACAGCACGACAGTCTTGGAAACCCCAGGTTTTGGAACATTGAGATTATCTATTCCAGGATGGGAAAATGGTGCCAGTAGGTGCAAGTGAGCCAGTCCGCAGTGGGGATACACAGAGCTACCCAGCGGCATTTTGGAAAGGGCCAAATTTTTTCCAACCAGTCTTACACCAGGAGACCACGTGGTTTGGACAGTTGAGGGGGAAATGTTGGGTGTTGTAGGCAGGACTGCTGTTTTTCTTGAACATGCATACAGTATTTGCGCACTGCACTCACATTTCTTGCCACCCTATTCACAAAACATACAGGTCCTCTTAGGTTTCAAAGTGAATGGGTGAAAGCCTAAGAGCAGGGGGTTCTCAACTCCCGACCTCAAGACCCCTCCAACAGGTAAGGTTTAAAGGATATCCCAGCTTCAGCACAGGTGGCTCAATCAGTGGACTGATTGTGCTACTGTGCTGAAGCAGGGACTGATTGAGCCACCTGTGCTGAAAGCAGAGAATCCTGAAAACCTGATCTTGGGGGGGGGGGGGGGGGGGGTGTCTTGAGGACTGGAGTTGGGATCCCTGCCTTTAGAATCAGTCTCTCCATGGCCAATGACAATAATATCTGAGTGGTTAAATCTGGATGATTTCTGATCAATATCGACACCTATAGATATCACTTAACTATTTGTTACATTTAGTTTGCAGACATGGCGAGCTGAGACGTGGGAGGGGTTTTGATGTCACTGTGCGGTATAGAAGGTGTTTACAGGTCCAGATACCCTCTCCCTTCCCCTCACATTATCGTTATTTACCCCCGGGCAGGGTGGGTTACGGGTTGGTGAAGAAAATAATACCAGATTAAGAAAAGAATTCTCCATCAGAGGCCTGAAGGAAAGGCCCGGAGAAAGAACAGCAGCCGAATATTAGCTTTACGCATGGTTACATTTCAAAAGTAGCCAATTGGATTGTTAAAAATATTGTTTTTGGTCAGTGACCAGAAATTGCACCTTCGGTCTTAACCCTCCTATGTAGGGACACCTTTATTACAGTGTGTCATGTACATTGTAAATTCTTCCGAGGAAAACGATGTTGTTTAATCTGTGACGAGTCGGGTGTGCACCAAGGTACAGGGAGGGTTGTAACCTTCAGAATACTAACAATAACCGTTTTGTTATTGGTCTGAAAACATCTTAGATGTAATAATGCTTAGAAGATGCTGTGCTGTCTCGGATAGGCTGTGGGCTTAAGGGTGCTGAGAGGGCGTTGCAGGGGTGCTGAGTGTGTTACAGGGGTGCTGAGAGTGCATCACAGGGGGGTTGAGAGTGCATCACAGGGGTGCTGAGAGAGTGTTGCAGGGGTGCTGAGAGTGCATCACAGGGGTTCTGAGAGTGCGTTGCAGAGAGGGCATCACAGGGTTGCAGAGAGTGCATACGGGGTGCTGAGAGTGCCTTGCAGGGGTGCTGAGAGTGCCTTGCAGGTGTGCTGAGAGTGCATCACAGGGGGGTTGAGGAGTGCATCACAGGGTGCTGAGAGTGCGTTGCAGGGGTGCTGAGAGTGCATCACAGGGGTTCTGAGAGTGCGTTGCAGGGGTGCGAGAGGGCATCACAGGGGTCTGAGAGTGCGTTGAGAGAGTGCATCACAGGGGTGTGAGAGTGCGTTGCAGAGAGTGCATTGCAGGTAGAGAGTGAGTGCGTTGCCGAGAGTGCGTTTGCAGGAGAGTGAGTGCTTTGCCGAGAATGCGTTCTTAGAGAGGTGGTGCGTTGCACAGAGTGCGCTGCAGAGAGTAGGTGCATTGCAGAGAGTTGTGCGTTACAGAGTGAATATGTTGCAGAGAGTGCATTGCAGAGATTGAGTGCATTACAGAGAGAGCGCGTTACTTAGAGTGAGTGCGTTGCAGAGAGTGAGTGCATTGCCGAGAGTGCATTGCAGTATTGAAGGGTTAATGTTGGCTACAGCGAGTCTGAACTAAAGTTATTCTCAGTGAGAACTTGATATACACAGAGAAAAAGCTCCCACCGCCCTATCACTAAACATTTAATGATGCTTTATTGTATTTCATACATAATTAAAGTGCAGCTGGGGAAGGAAACTGGGCCAGGACAGAAAATGTTGTTTTCAATTCAGAAAAGGGAAATGTGTTACTCCTACCAGCCCTCCTAACCTAATGAATGTATATCTCTATTTATAGCACCCAGCACTTCACAAAAGAGGCAATACCGTACAGGGAATTATAGACACAATAAGTGCAACAAACTAAATCAGATAATCGGAAAGGAAATCCCTGCCCGGAGAGCTTACAATCTAACTGGTATGTTGGGAGATTTACAGAGACAGCTGGTGAGGGAATAAGTAGGGTGACCATTCGTCCCGTTTTTCCCGGGACAGTCCCGGTTTTCGTGTGCTGTACCGGTTTGCTGAATGTGGGAATGTCCCGTTTTTTTTTTTGTGTCGGCGGCGGTGGCAGGGATGAGGGGGGGGGGGTGCGCGGCGACGGGGAGGAGGGAAGAGGAGCAGAGCAGCCGGCAAGTATTTTCTTACTGCCAGGGGTTGGGATTCTGCAGAGAAAGAGAACGAGCCGGGCCGCAGGGGATTGGATGGAGACTACCGGGGGCGGGGCTTTAGAAGGCTGGGCCGCAGGGGATTGGATGGAGTATCCGGGGGGCGGGGCTTTAGAAGGCCGGGCTGCAGGAAATTGATGGAGGATTCCGGGGGGGGGGGGGCTTTAGAAGGCGGGCCGAGCAGGGGATTGGGATGGAGTATCCGGGGGGCGGAGCTTTGCCTCCCCCCGACTCTGGCCTCCCTCTGGCTCCTTGGCAACCCGGCTCTCTCCTTCCACTCCCGGCTCCCCCGGCTGCCCCCCCGGCCCACCCACCCGGCTCCCCCGGCACCCGGCTGCCCTTTGCTCCCCCGGCTGCCACCCGGCTTCCCCCTCGCTCCCCCGGCAACCGGCTCTCTCCTTCAATCCCCGGCTCCCCCCCTCACTCCCTGGCACCTCGGCTCCCTCCCTCACTCCCCCGGCAACCCGCTCCCCCCTCGTACCACCGGCTCTCTCTCCCCCTCAGAGCCGCTCACAGCCTGCCGCCTCGCGGAGCGCAGCCGCCGCAGGTAGAGATGGAGAGAGGGAGATGCTGCAGGGGGGGAGAGATGGAAGTGGGGGGGGGGGGAGGCTGCTTCTGCTGTAAACGTTGCTTGCGGAGAGGTGAGTGTGATGGGTGGAGGTATGAAAGGGTGAAGGGTGTGTGGTGGGTGTGTGGAGTGACTGTTGTGTGAGAGAGAGTGAGGGTGTGAGAGAGTGTGACTGTGTGTGAGTGAGTGTGACAGTGTGTGTGTGTGTGTGTGTGTGTGTGTGTGTGTGTGTGGTGTGTGGTGTTGTGTGTGTGTGTGTGTGGTTGTGTGTTGTATGTGACGAGTGTGACAGTGTGTGTGTGAGGTGTGACAGGTGTGTGTGGTGAGGTGTGAAGTGTGTGTGTTGGGAGAGTGTGACAGTGTGTGTTGTGAGAGTGTGAGAGTGGTGTGTGAGAGTGTGACAGTGTTGTGTGTGTGTGTGTGTGTGTGTGGTGTGTGTGTGTGTGGTGTGTGTGTGTGTGTGTGTGTGGTGTGTGTGTGTGTGTGGTGTGTGGTTGTGTGTGTGTTGTGGTGACAGTGTGTGTGTGAGTGTGACAGTGTGTGTGTGAGAGTGTGACGTGTGGTGTGGTGAGAGTGTGACAGTGTTGGTTTGAGAGGCTGTGTGACAGTGTGTGTGTGAGAGTGTGACAGTGTGACAGTGTGTGTGTGGGAGGTGAGAGTGGTGGGGTGTGAGAGTGAAGTGTGTGTGTGTGAGAGTGGAACAGTGTGTGTGGTGGTTGAAGTGTGTGGTGTGTGTGTGTGGGAGAGTGTGAGAGTGTGAGTGTGGGGGTGTGTGTGTGTGTGTGTGTGTGGTGTGTGGGTGTGTGTGGTGTGTGTGTGTGTGTGTGTGTGGTGTGTGTGTGTCGTGTGTGTGGTGTTGTGTGGATGTGGTGTGGTGTGGGGTGTGACAGTGTGCGTGTGTGGAGAGAGTGTGAAGGTTGTGGAGATTGTGGAGGTGTGGTGTGTGAAGGGGGGTGTGTGTGGGAGGTGTGTTGTGTGTGTGGGGTGGTGTGTGTGGTGTGTGTGTGTGTGTGTGTGTGTGTGTGTGTGTGTGTGTGTGTGTGGGTGTGCGAGAGTGTTGCTTGTGTGAAGTGTGCTGGGGGGTGGGGGGAGGGGGGGTGGATGGGGGGAGGCAGAGGGGCGAAAGAGAGAGGTGGGGGGGGGAGTGGGGGGAAGAGGAGGGGGGGGGGGGGAGTGGGTGAGAGAAGGGGAAAGGGGGGGGAGCCTTGAGAGGGAAGGTGCGGGCGGGAAGAGAGGGGGGGGGGGAGCGAGGGGGCACGAGGAGGAGTGAGGGCACGAGAGGGGAGATGGATCGAGAGAGCTCGAGAGGACGAGGGATGCAGAGAGAGGATGGTTCCGAGACAGAGGGGGGAGAGAGAGAGGAGAGGGGGGGAGAGGGTGTGCTTGGGAGGGTCGAGAGAGAAAGAGGGGGGAGTAGCGGATGGGGGAGAGAACAGATGAGGGGGGTGAGGGACGAGAGGAGGGAGAGAGAGAGAAGGGGAGAGGGAGTGATGAGATGAGAGCGTGGGTGAGGGGGAGAGAGAGAGAGAGGGGGGACTGAGGGAGAGAGAAAGGGGATTCGGAGGGGAGGGAGAGGGGGGGAAGAGGGATAGGGGGGAAGGGAAAGAGGGAGGAGGGGTGAGGGGTTAGGCGGATGGGGGGGGGTGGTAGAGGGCGGAAAGAGATTGAGAGGGGAGGACGGAGAGGGTGAAGGTAGGAGGGGGGAGAGAGGAGGGGGGAGAGAAGAGAGAGGGGGGGAGGGGGGGGAGAGGAGGAGAGAGAGGGGGAGGGGAGGAGGGAGAGCCGAGAGAGAGGGCGAACGAGAGAGAGAGATAAAGGGGGGAGAGGGCCCGAGAGGGTAGAGAGACCGGGGGAAGAGGAAGAGAGGGGGAGAGGAGAGAGGTGGGAGTGAGAGATGGGGGGGAGAGAGAGAGAGGGGGGTGAAGAGACGAGAGGGAGAGAGAGGGGGAACGGCGAAGAGAGAGGAGACGGAGGGGGAGAGAGAGGAGGGGGGAAGGCGGGACCGAGAGGGGGGAGAGAGAGGGGGGAGAGAGAGCGGGGGGGGAGGAGGGGAGGGACGAGAGCGAGGGGACAAGAGAGAGAGCGGATGCGAGAGAGAGGAGACCCGAGGAGAGAGAGGGGGGGAGAGAGAGGGGGAGGAGGAGGAGAGAGTAGTAGAGGAGAAAAGGGGAGGGACGGGAGGGAGGAGAGAGGGGGGGGGGGGTGTGGGGGAGAGAGAGGAGGGAGAGAAGGGGGAGGCGGAGAGATCGCTTGATCCGTGGGGGCGTGATGTGAGATGCAGGGGGGGGGGGGTGGGATGTGGAGGATGGGGGTGGGGATGTGTGTGAGATGTAGGGGGGGATGTTTATTTTAAAACACCAAAATCATACAAATATATATACACATGGTTATTCAAAAGTATGAGTTATATTATTTATTACCCCCCACTCTTACAGTCATTTGTGATTTACCCGTCGAACACTGTTATCCTAGATAGGGGTTCCACCAAAATGTAACGAATACTAAAGGGTTCCGTCCAAACAAAAAAGGTTTGCGGAAGCCTTACCACACTGCTAGACCACTATACAACAAAACCACCCACTGCAGCCCCCATCTATAACACAAAAACAAACTGCAGCCCCCACCTCTATTACACCCAAACACACTGCAGCCCCCCACCTCTATACACACAAACACACTGCAGGGCCACCTCGGTATACAGAAACACACACTGCAGCCAGGGTTGCCACCTTCTATTGAAAGCTAACGCAGAGATAACATTTTTTTAGATTTATTTATTATATATTTATTTTGCCTTTGGCTGTATCCTCCCCTCCAAATTCCGTCAGCATGGCTGCGCGACGTCACGTAATACACATTGCCATAGCAACGAGCTGCTCCGTGACGTCACGCGGCATCAAGTTGACATGACAATGGGATGCATTATGGTGACGAGGCATCACGTGATGCCACATTGTCATGGCAACATGTCACCGCCTGACGTTAGTGTCTTGTTGTCATGGCAACGAGGAGGGGGGGGGGGCGTGACGTGATGTACATTGTTTTATAAATAATGTTTTAAAGTGTCCCGGTTTTTCATTTAGAAAATCTGGTCACCCTAGGAATAAGGGCAGTAGATGGCAGTGCTTGGCCACAGTGGTTGGTAGGAGCGACTGTGGGACAGTAGCCATGAGTCCAGGCTTTTGAAATGCTTAATTTAAGAGGTGAGTTTTAAGTGTCATCTTAAAGGTGGGGATAAAGGGTGCTTGGCGTATACCGAGTGTGAGGGAGTTCCACAGGTAATTGGCAGTGAGGCGAGCGAGAGACCAGTAGAAGTGAAAGGGGTGGCGAGGAGACAGTTATGGGTAGAGCGCAGCAGACGAGCAGGGGGCATAACGAGAGATCAAAGCTAATATGAAATGAGGAGCAGATGAGGGGAGAGCCTTGAAGATAAGGAGGAGCATTTTGTGGGTGATCTGAAACTTGATGGGAAGCCAGGAGAGGGGTGTAAGGAGGAGATGAGCAGAGACTGTGTTGGTAGAAAGTCAAATTATTCTAGCAGCAGAATTTTGGAGGCAGGGAGGCCTGTTAGCAGTATGTTACAGTAATCCAGACGGGAGAGGATAAGGGCAGCATTAGAGTTTTAGCAGTAGATTAACAGACGAAAGGGCGAAACTTGGCAATA
The DNA here is from genome assembly GCA_036426205.1 of Ascaphus truei. Lineage (NCBI taxonomy): Eukaryota > Metazoa > Chordata > Amphibia > Anura > Ascaphidae > Ascaphus > Ascaphus truei. Next base: position 6,287,679 of record CM071571.1, on the reverse strand, counting down.
TTACAGAGGAAGAAGCGACGAATTTTAGCCATGCCGTGAATATGAATGGAGAATGAAAGGGAGGAGACATATGTTACTCCCAGGCAGCATGCCTTGGCGACAGGATAGATGAGTAGCCTTATTTACGCTGTCTAACTGTTACACTACTTCTTGTATCGGATTTTCTTTGTTTAACCCTTTGAGTGCTTGAGGGGCTGCCTCACCAGAGCGCCACAGTCTCTCCAGCACGCCGCAATCGTCATCACAATGTCACTGATGATGCAAACGGAAGACGAGTCTCATTTTCCGTTTGTCTTCCGATTAGAATGCGATCTCCCCTAGAAACTAAGCAAAAAGCTCATGATGTAGCTACTTTGTGATGGGGTCTCGGGTGTACCAGGGGGGTAAGGGTGCTGTCTCACATAGGAACAGTAGCAATTAGCTTCTTCTAAACCTTAAAGTAAAACGTATAATTTTTTTTTACATAATTGCTTCCTGTAAAAAAATAAACTAAAATAAATGTTCTTATTTTTTGAGGCCTATTAAATACTAATCTTATCTGTTAATCATTGCTCTGTCACTTTGTTGTTGGCTAATGATCACATCATAATTAGTTTGGCAATGTTTCGGGCACATACTGTACGCTGCACAAGATTTTACAAACAGTCTTATCACAAAAGGGATTAGGTAAAGATAGTAGAAACTTTCAAGGCATTTGGTTAATGTTTATTATTGAAATAATAATGTCACAGTACTTAAAAATGCCGGTTTAAAAAAAAAAACAGGCATCATTCACATATTTAGCATAACACGCTATTGCCAATACCTCACTTTGGGCTCCGGTGAAAGAATTGGGTATCAGAGCTAGATTGGAAGCAACACAGCCACAAACAGAAGCCTATGCTAGCCATTTATTTACTCTGAAATAATGAGTCTTTTTTACAGCTTGCGGTATACTGCCGTCCAATATAATTATGGACAGACAATCAACTGACTATTTTCCCAGCTCCGCTTAAATACCCCAAACTTTTTCCCCCTATGTTAACTGCCTGGCTTATTATGTCTAGTGTAATCACTCAAGACATACCATGATTTCACAGAGCATTCAGCAGGAAACTCGTTTTAGTCTCATAACTTTGGGAACAGAAACTCGCATCTGGATAGAATTTGGTGACATTGTAATCCTGTGTCTGTAGTTCCCCGCAAAGTTCCAAAATATTTTGCTCAGTAGTTTCTGAAATCTTACAGCTGTGTTCCTTATATCGGCCACTTTTATGTGAAAAACCACAATACAGAAAGTACATTTTTTAGTGCCTAAAACATTTGACGGATTCATCTGATGCATCAAGTGTAACTACTTCCCAATCACAAACTAAGTTCTCCCTCAAGCCCCCCCCCCCCCAACAGGTCAGGTTTTTAGGATATCCCTGCTTCAGCACAGGTGGCTCAATCAGTCCCTGCTTCAGCATAGGTGGCTCAATCAATCCCTGCTTCAGCACAGGTGGCTCAATCAGAGGCTCAGTCAAAAGATTGAGCCACCTGTGCTGAAGCTGGGATATCCTAAAAACCTGACCTGTTGGGGGGGGCTTGACGACTAAAGTTGAGGCCACCTGTCCTAAGATACTAGGAACAGTGTATTTAATGACATTTGAAAATAAGATGCAGGTCGCTGCACACATTATTAAATATTTGCAAGATTTGTTTTATATAACATGGCGTATAAACAGAAATAGAATTGATTTTATTTTAACTAACACTTCCTGCGTAACCTCTACAAAAAAATCCCGTGATGTAACCCAAATAAAAATGGAAATACTCACATATTTCTCACATTTTTCTTTTTTATGTAAACGTAAAGAAATGAAAGAAAAATTCGCTCACGGTGACATCACTGACGCAAACAGCTTGGCTGCATAGCAAACGTGCCTTTCGGTTTGCCGAACTGGGTGTAAAGTCCTCTAGAACGGGTACATAATCTGTCGTGATAAACATGGGGTTTTACATACTGTATATTGGAGCCCTTAATATAGTCACAAGTACAGATCCCAGAAAAAAAATGCTTTTTTTTCACAAATTTACACATTTTACCATGAATGTTACTTTTTGATCCTTTAAGCTATTTTTATGTTGTGAATACATTACTGTACCGGCAACGCTTAGTACAGCAAGGCGTGAACGTATAACATCGCACCTCGGTTACATTTGCAGTATTTTGATTAGAAAAATGTTCTAGGTTTCTGAGAAAAAGAATTGTTCCCTGGACTTACGGATTAGAGAAAAAGCCGCCTCTAACGCAGGGGCGGCCAACTCCCGTCCTCAAGGGCCACCAACTGGTCAGCTTTCAGGATATCCCTGCTTCAGCACAGGTGGTTCAATCAGTGGCTCAGTCGAAGACTGAGTGAGCCACCTGTGCTGAAGCAGGGACAGATTGAAATGAATATGTATATCAGGGGTAGCCAACCCCAGTCCTCAAGAGCCACCAAGTCAGGTTTTCAGGAAATCCCTGTTTCAGCACACGTGGCTCAATCAGTGGCTCAGTTCACCTGTGCTGAAGCAGGTATATCCTGAAAACCTGACCTGTTGCTGGCCCTTGAGGACTGTAGTTGGCCACCCCTGCTCTAGTGTGAACCATTCTGGCAAGTACGTTCTTGGTTATAATGGTATGATTGGTTTAACCACTAGCCCTGTTACTTGGATAAAAACTGCTACCGGTATTTAAAATGTTAGCTAAAGTATACCGTACGTTCCAAATTAAATATGTATAAGTACGTCTGGGAGTTAATGAACAATCAGTTACTTGACTAGTTATTTTCAGGCTGAGAAAATGAAAGCAATAAATTCATACACTGTATTTATTACACGTGTATTGTACATATATTATTTTAGCTTGAGTATTTAATGATGTATAACTATTGTAAGTTAAATAATGTCTCTATAACCAAATGCATTTGCATATATATATTTTCAGATGATATATGGTGTGGCATTTTTCAATGATTTTAATGTAGTCAAATGACAATATATCAAGGTTTGCCTCTTGCAAAAAACAGAACGGGACTCATCATTGAGGTTTTGGTGGCGATGGTGCTATTGTGCCCAATGATACATGACTTATGCAGCATGGAGTTTTCCAAACCTCTGTGCATTCATCAATATAACAGAGGTCCCCAACTTCAGTCCTCACGGACCAGTAACAGCGCCGCTCGTAAAGCAGCAGTCCAAGCTGCCGGGTTTTTATTTCTTTTTTCCCGTTAATATGCGCATCAGTACAATCCACTCAATGATAAGTAATTAGCTAAGCTGCTGTGATCGATCAGGGACGATTCGGCTCGGGGGTTCACTAAATGGCTCAGTGCATCAGAAGAGGACCCAAGATGCAAATTTCTGTGGGCGTGATCATGTGACCAGGCAGTCACTAGATACAATTGGTGCGCTGCTAGAGGGGGCAGGGCTCAAAAAGGGGCGTGCCAGAGCTTGTTTCAGAAGAGGAAAGGGATGTGACTTTGTAGTTGCTATATAAACAAAAAATGCTTGTTACATTATAATACATTAAAAATGTCATTCAGAGTTGTATTAGAAAAATGCTACAAGTATTTTCTCATAGTACAGAACTGATTCATTTAAAAAAAAAACACACATGTAGGATACTGCTTGGTCTGCAGCTTTAGTACAATATGGAATGAGAATAGGGGATACTAAAAATGTGATTTAGCCTCAAGACTTTTATGATTATTGTCCAACTCACTACAAACGGATTCATCATTTCACACCAAATGTTTTTACATATGTAAAATGATTTGCTAATAGCAGGAAAGGCATATAACCTTAAAAACACTTCCCAAAAGCGGAAAAACCCCTTTTTGCATATCCGTAGAACCCTGTGAGCACAAGTACTCATGTCCGTCAGGCGCTTAGAAATACATCAAAACTGCTGTAAAAAAACAGACAATACTACACAACGATACAATTTGTGTCAACAATGGACTAGTTGTTTTAGCTTTAACTCATTAGAGATGGTCTTATCTTTGACACATGATTCGACATCTTGTGAGGGTTTCCCCACGTGCTACATACTTATTAAGTAATTAAATTGCATAACCAGAGACTACAGGTCAGTTCTATTATAATGTACAATGCCGTCTCTTAGACTTGAACACCAGTTTGTGCTCCGAAACGGATCAGGGCAACTCCCCACACGAAACTATCACTTTCAGTGTGCCAGGAAAAGTCTGAATTTGGGGGTACTCGCGTGATCCAGTGACGCAGGGAACGCCTTGGCGTGCTTGCGATGGTACCCAGAAATTGAAGACCTACTGCAAACAAGCAGGAAAAATCGGAGCACAGCTGATTAGCAAAAAACTCTGGGCTGGATAAAAATGATGGTGAAAGTTATTTTATTCCGACATCACCAGACAGGTATAGGACAAAGCGCTGCTGACCGCGAAACGCGTGAGAGTTATTTGGTACCTTCCTTATACCTGGCTGATGTCGGAATTAAATAACATTTACCAGCATTTTTGTCAAGCCCAGAGTGATCAGCGCGGACGTCTGCTTTAAAATCTTCATCAAAACCGACAGCGACTGTACTGATATACACAGTAAACTTCTCATCATATCGGGAGTATTTTTTTCAAATAATGTGTCGCATTGGATGTACATTGGGGTTTATTGTTTACTGTTGTATATTTCAGGTCACTTTCCCGGTAACACTACACTTGACACAATATAATATATAATACTGTGGGACTGAGCTTCGAGATCACTAAGACCCTTATTCTGGAAGGTGTGATAGCGCAGGTGATGGGCTATAGCATGAAAAGTCCCATTAAAGTCAATTGGACTTTTCATGCGATGGCACGTCATCTGCGTTATCACCCCATACAGAATAAGCCCTTAAGACCCTTAGTGTGTGTCTAATTGTAAACTCATGATATTCTGTATAATGTATCCAGGTTCGGTGCATTAAACCACCATCGCGATATCTCCAACAATGAGGCCAATTGGGCAGAATGTAGAATGGTTTAAGGCTCCGGAAGCTCTGAGGTCCAGACCTTTTGGGTTTACGAGGGTTTAAAGGAGCTGCACATGAACAATTGTAACCTGTGACCTGTGGTTGTTGCAAAAGTGCTATCTCTGCCTGCCCGCCTGCAGAAGATGCTCAAAAAGCTGTGTGTTAGTAGCTGGGCCAAGGAGAAACTGGATTTCACAATGCCAGTGGTAGCACTGTTCTACACTCCGTTTTAGCTGACTAATTCATACGGTAATGGGCAATTTAGTAATATTTTTTTATTTATTATTGGTCTATATTGAATTTATGCCAAAGAAAAATACAATGAATGCCACACTTTCGTCAGAGGTGGCCCAGTGCTTCTTACTTGAATATCCCACTTCAGAGGTCAGTGCTTCAACCTCAGTACAAACTTTTTTTGTCAAATAAGTGCATAAAATGAAATCCCATCAAAACTGTAGCAGAATCCATTCACATACAAGGTAATTTTGTGCTATTAAGTGTATAAGGTCTATCCATTGCAGACATGCCAACATCTGGCTGTGAGGCTGAGATCTGGGAATTGTTGTGAGCGCTGGAAGCTATGGAACAAAGTGTGCTGATCCCAACAGCAGAGTCCAGGACTTTTACTGGGATCCTGAGAAACAGAACATTTCTAAGCGTCTGGAAAATTCGTTTGTTAAGTCACCACATAGGCACTTAGAACAAAACTAATTTTAAGCCGGTCAAAGTTCAGCTATTCCCACTGGACGCCACTGTCAGAAAAAGTTTCATGTTTAAGTGTAAGAGTCAAGAGTTGAGAAGGCTTCTACAATTTTGAAATGCTTTCCCGTACGAAATGCCAGTCATGCTAGAATTAGCATATAGGACTGCAAAGCTGGCACAGCCACATTGGTGTTAAAACTATTTTAAAGCTCTCAATGCATCCAGTACAGAAAAGAACCCTGGGAGACTTTTTATTCAGAGATGTGTTAGCTCAAGGCAGCAATTGCCGTATAATTTAGGGCAGTGCATGCTTCATAGCTTTGGAGAACATTGCGGTTCCTTAATGTTGCACTCGAGAACCGTGGCAGAGTAGTCATTTAAAAAAAAACGTGGCAAATCTGTTGACTTGCTTTGGAGGCATCAAGATAAACACAAAAGCGCCCCCTGACTGGGAAGGACTTTTACTGTAAAAATGTAATAACAGATCCAACGCCGACCTTCGCCTTGGCTTTGAAAATAATTTAAAGAATCTATTTTCATGGAGAGAAAATGCAGAGAGAACTTGAGGGAAAGAGCAGGCGGCTCCTTGTACTTTACACGTACTTAAGGCGTTTATAGATAAGTTCCGTGGACCAAGTACACCTTTTCTTACGTTTGCAAATGTATCATGTCTTCTTGTAGTTGCATGGTCGTGTGAAGGTTGAACCCCAGTACGTTGGTGTGTAATTTATCATTTGGACATGTAGGAAAAGAAATAGTTTATGTATTATACATTTCATGCACTAAAGAGATACTTAGTTTTGGTAGTTTATATCAGAATGATAAATGTGTATTTACAATTGCTCGCTACCAGAACTTTAACAGTTATTACTGTATCTCCATTTGACTTTTTTTTAATGTAACGTTCAAGCACATGGTTTTTCTGGGATGCAACGTCTGATGGCCGTAAGCTAACCTCATCCGATCTTCTGCCCTGATTGGAAGGGCCATGGTTATAGCAGCAAATTTGACAGGGGTTGAGGGCACATCCCAGTTATACTTTTACCATGTTGCAATTCTATAGGGCCTATTCACGAAACTTCAATACTGTAAGTGACTTAACGCTGGGTAGGTACACTTTACGAGCGATTTTACATGTGTAGCTATTCACAAAGATGTGAGAACATGTCAAAATCGCGTGTAAACGGCTTTTTACTTAGCGTTATCACTCATGCTCTGACAAGCCGCGCGATAGCCGAAACTCGTATTTTTTGGCAGTAACATCTATTCAGAAAGCTCTGAGATGCACCTAAAAGGGGGCGATATAGGAATTGAGATTTCCCTCCAGAGCTGAAATGGGGGGCGAGGGGGGGGGGCGAAGGGGGGGCAGGGTACCTCCAGTTGTATATATGTCCCCTCAAATCTCCCTTCAGATAAATTAGGGAGAGATGCCTGTGCTGAAAAAGGAACATACGTGAAGTAGCATGGGATATATGCTAATGTATATACTAAGTATATTTATATGAGTCACACATCTTAAACTATACCCTTAAGACCAATCAGTTTAAAAACCTTTGGGATGAAGGGGGTACTAGTGTCAGACCCAACAGGATTAGAAGCCACAATGTCTAGCTATTCAGGGCAGAAGCTCTAGTACTGAACTAACAAAGATGGTGGGGTTATGGAATGAAAACAAGAGCACCAAACGATTGCCAATGTAAAATGATACCGTGCCACAGGCTTTACATATAAAAATAAGACACCTGAGAGGTGTGTGACAGTGGAGCTCACCAGCATCCAGGTCAATTTGAGGCTAGAGCTGCTGTTCTGAATAGCAGGCGTTGTGGGTTCTAGTCCTGTTGGGTCTGGCACTGGTACCTCCTTTATTCCAAGGGTCTTTAAAATAATTGGTTTTAAGGACATGTTTTTAGATGTGTGACTCATTTAAATATACTTAGTATAGACATTAGCATATCTCCCATGGTACCTCTGGTATGTTCCTTTTTCATCCCATGCATATCTCCCTAATGTATCTCAAGGGAGATTGAGGGGACATACAGTGAATACAACAAGATACCGCCACTGCCAAGCAAAAAGAATAATAACCTACAGGTATTTCAGGCTCTGGAGGGAAATCACACGTTAAATTCATTTAGATTCTTAAGCAAATACAAACTAGTGTGGTATCGCATTTTTTTACCAAACGATAAAAAAAGCGATTTTTTTTCTTACAGAATACCGTTTTGACACAAATTTCATACTGTGAGATAGGAACATGCGAACATGTTCTATGCTGCAATGAACGTATCGAAGTTTAGCAAATAGGCCCCTACGTGGTTTACTAAGAGCACTCAGTCGGTTCTTCTAAACACACACGTCTTCATAAGAGAATACAGGAATCCCTCGATATATGGAACATACGGCCCAGAAAAGTGAAATTCCATATATCAAATCCTATTTACCAATTGATTTCCATTATATAACTGGGGATGCGTTCCTACGGAAAATAATTCAGCCAAAAGACATAATAAAATTACAATTATGAATGCAGCAAACCATTTAATGAAAAAATATTAATAATAATGGTTATGTCACCGTGTAAAACTACTGTGCTTACTGTGGGGGTGGGGGTGTAGGGAGATATGGTGAAATGGACCCCACATTCCACCAAATCTCAGTGCACCCCACCTCAAACGGTACGTACAGTATTTTTACATGGTGACTTATTATAACTATTATTATTAATATTTTTTTCATTAAATTATTAAACAAATGTTAGAACTTGTATACTTTAATAATACTGTAGTTCATATATATGTTTCTATAGGCAATTGCACATTAACAGCATTCTTTGTAGAAACACAGTTATTTTATAGTGGAAACACTTCTGACAACCTTTCAGAATCTATACATGGTCAACACCCAATCTCAGATCTCGGATCTGGTAAGGGATGTTCTCTCTACTGCTGTGATAATGTCATTTCCTTCACAGTCTTCCGGAGCTTTCTGGTATCCTTAATACACCAGAGGGACACAAAGTGTATATTACGCCAGCTACAATGTGTCTGCAATATTTATGTTGAAGCTTCCGTGGTCGCCTAAATATCCTGAACGTCCGTTGCACAAATGATGTGAGCAAAGTCTCACATTGGAGTAACCCACTGTGTAATGACAATGACATGCTGCTGTTTAGGTGGAGGTACTTCATTCTCATTCTGCAGTTTAGATGGAGGTACTTCATTCTCATTCTGCAGTTTAGATGGAGGTAGTGCATTCTCATGACGAGTTTAGGGTGGAGGGTAGTGCACCATGCAGCGTTTAGGTGGAGGTAGTGAATTCTCATGAAGCAGTTTAGGGGAGGGTGATCATCTCTCATGCAGCAGTTAGGTGGAGGTGGTAGTTGCATATTATGACACTGCAGTTTAGGTGGAGGCGGGTACCATTCTCATTCGCAGTGTAGGGCAGGTAGGCATGCTCATGCAGAGTTTAGGTGGAGGTTACGCATGCTTCATTCAGCAGTTTAGGGGAGGTGTAGTGCATTCTCATCCAGCGTAGGTGGCGGTAGGCATTCTCAGCAGAGTTTATGGAGGTAGTTGCATGTATCAGCAGGAGTGTGTAGGTTGTAGAGGTCAGCATTTTAGTGGAGGTACGATTTGTATCAGAGTTTAGGTGGGAGGGTACGTGCATTCTCATCACAGTTTAGATGGAGGTGTGCATGTATCGCAGCAGTTTGAGTGGAGGGTGGAGGAGGTACTGCATTTATCAGTTAGTGGAGGTACATTCACGCAGCAGTTAGGTGGAGGTAATGCATTCTCATCAGCAGGTTAGTAGGTTAAGCGGTGACATTATGAGAGTCGCGTGAGGTAGTGCATTCTACCGTTAGGGATTAGGTGGGGACGTCTAGCAGAGTTTAGGTGGACGGTAGTGCATTCTCATCACGCAGTTTAGTGTGGGGGTGTCATATTACAGCAGCAGTTAGGTGGACGGGGTAATGCATTCTCATGCAGGCAGTTTAGGTGGAGGTACTGCATTTCTCGCGTTAGAGAGGGGGTTGTTTCATTTCGGCAGCAGTTGTAGGGTGGAGGTATGCATTCATACTAGATGTGACTGTTCCCAGCCAGCAGTTTAGGTGGAGGTACTGCATCTCATATTCAGCAGTTTATGGTGGAGGTGGGTACGTGTTCTCAAGCAGCAGTTTAGGGGTGGGATGGTATGCAATTTCATCAGCGTTATAGGGATGATTCTTAGTTAGGTGGGGTAGTGCATTCTCATGCAGAGTTTAGGTGGAGGAGGATGATTCTCACACGGCAGTTAGGTGGAGGTACTGCATTCTCATGCAGAGTTTTCAGGGAGGTACTGCATTCTCATGCAGCAGTTAGGATGGAGGTAGTGCATTATCAGCAGCAGTTTTCGAGGTGGAGGGGTACTGAATTCTCACAGCAGTTTAGGTGGAGGTTATAGGCATTCTTCACGCAGCCAGTTTAGGTGGAGGTACTGCATTTCATGACAGCAGTTTAGGTGGAGGATAGGGCATTCCATGCAGAGTTTAGGTGGAGGGTAGTGCATTCGCACAGCGAGTGTTAGGTGGAGGTACTGCCTTCCACGCAGCAGTTAGGTGGAGTTTACTGTATCTCCCACAGCAGTTTAGGTGGAGGTAGTGCATTCTCACACAGCAGTTTAGGTGGAGGTACTGCATTCTCATGCAGGAGTTTAGGTGGAGGTACTGCATTCTCATGCAGCAGTTTAGATGGAGGTAGTGCATTCTCACGCAGCAGTTTAGGTGGAGGTACTGCATTCTCATACAGCAGTTTAGGTGGAGGTACTGCATTCTCACGCAGCAGTTTAGGTGGAGGTACTGCATTCTCATTCAGCAGTTTAGGTGGAGGTAGCATCTCATGCAGGAGTTTAGGTGGGAGGTACTGCATCTCATTTCAGCAGTTTAGGTGGAGGTAGGGTAGTGATTCTCATCAGCGTTTAGGTGGCAGGTAGGCATTTCGAGCAGGGTTTTAGGTGGAGGTAGTGCATTACTCATGCAGGAGTGTTAGTGGCAGGGTTAGTAAATGTCTCACACGGCAGTTAGGTGGAGGTACTGACATTCTGTCATGCAGGAGTTTAGGTGGGAGGTACTGCAATTCTCATGCAGCAGGTTTAGATGGAGGTGCTGCATGTCTCACGCAGACAGTTTAGAGGTAGGTGGAGGAGGTACTGCATTTATACACAGTTTAGGTGGATGGTACAGGCATTCTCACGCAGCCAGTTTAGGTGGAGGTACTGCATTCTCATACAGCGAGTTGTAGGTGGAGGGCAGTAGAGGCATTCTATGCAGGAGCTTAGCGTGGAGGGTAGTGCAGTTCGCACACAGCGTGGTGGGAGTTTAGGTGGGGTACTGCATCTCATGCAGGAGTTTAGGTGGAGTTACTAGTATCTCACCACGCGAGTTTAGTGGTGGAGGGTAGTGCATTTCACACAGCAGTTAGGTGGAGGGTACTGCATTCTCATGCAGGAGTTTAGGTGGAGGTACTGCATTCTCTACAGTTTAGATGCAGGGGCAGGTGTAGTGCTATCCAGCAGTAGGGTAGGGTGTTCCGGTAGGAGATGTACTGCATTCTCAGCAGCAGTTAGGTGGAGGTACTGCATTCTCATACAGCAGTTTAGGTGGAGGTACTGCATTCTCACAGCAGCAGTTTAGGTGGTGGAGGGTACTGCAATTCTCATCAGGCAGTTTAGGTGGAGGGGTACTGATTCTCATACAGAGTTAGGTGGGGGTACTGCTTCTCCGCAGTTAGGTGGGGGGATGCATTATCAGAGTTTAGGTGGACGGTACTGCATTCTCAGCAGAGTTTTTAGGTGGAGGTAATTGCATTGCTCACGCAGCAGTTAGGTGAGAGTTAGTGCATTACTCATGCAGCGTTTGGTGGATGGGTACTGATCTCACGCAGCAGTTAGTGGTTACTGGCATTACGCAGCGGGGTGAGATAGCATAGACAGCAGTTTAGGTGGAGGTAGGCATCTCATGACAGAGTTAGGTGAGGTGTAGATGCATTCGTCAAGCAGAGTGGCTTAGGTGGAGGGTACTGCCTTCCACGCAGCAGTTAGGTGGAGGTAGTGCATTCTCACGCAGTAGTTTAGGTGGAGGTACTGCATTCTCACGCAGCAGTTTAGGTGGAGGTAGTGCTTTCTCATACAGCATTTTTCATTTGTATTCTTTTTAAACCCTTTGCATGCTGGACGAGCGGCGGTGCCAGATTGTCCCGGCCCCTCGGGCGCTTCACGGACCGTGATCACGGCGCCACTGATGGTGGGATATAAGAGGAATCCTCTTCCATGCCTCAGTAGGCCACATTGCGTACATCACTCCACAGAAGCGCAGACCGCACTCTCCCCAAGAAAACAGGCAAATATAACAGGACGTGGTTACTACATTATGGGGCCACAGTGATGCCGGACCCCTGGGGTGCCAGACCCCATAACGTGGCAGCTATGTCCAGGAGCACCCAAGGGATTAATAACAAATGACTGTGATTCTATTCTTTGAGAATCTGTCGATTCAGTCAAAAGCTCTCATTTTTCGTGGAAATGTTGCATCCGTTATTTGCGGTTAATGAACAGCAATTAAAAACCCCACTTGTGAGCACAGTCACATATCCCAGACAGATCCACAAACCTGCCCTTCCCCATTATCTCTCAGCATACAGTGCTTCCACTGCAGCCAGGGATTCTGGGTAATGACATGCAAATGAGCACAGTGTGTCACTTTTTTGCTTCTTATCCATTTTAACATGGACCCCTATAAGCTTATACTTTCCTAATTGTGTAACTCTTTTGTTCCAAACATTACTTTTTTTTTTAACTCGGAAGCCATCTACTGTCATTCTGTGGTAATCCTATGAATCTGGCCCGAAATCTTGTACAATCCAGAATTAAATGTACCTAATACTGTGTCTCACAATATCTTTAACAAAACAGGGGAATTATCCTGAAGGTTACAGCAGCACATTGACTTCTAACTTATCTTGATTACATGTCTTGTATTCCCAGCCCTCCTACCTTACACCTGCCCACGATAAACCCAAGAAGCAGATAAACAGATGGCTTCTCATTGTTACGTGAGCTAGACTTTTCTCAAGCTTTTATATTGGTCGTCATTATTACTTTGCAGTATTATAATTTAGATAAAGGAGAGAGAGCAGAGTACAGTGCAAGCTGGTTTCACTTTTCAGAAAGACAATGGGAGTCTTTGAAGCAAGTTGTTAAAATAAAAATAACCAATGTGTGTTCTAGTTACTAAGCCTGTTGCAATTGTTGCAGCTAATTGTCTGCATTGTACTTGTGGTTAATCACAGCACCAAGTCACCACCACATTTTATGAACTTCTTCTTGCATCTGTTCGTTCTGCACATCTACACACAACCACACCACATCGGATAGGGCACCATTGGAAATCGGGTATTGTGTGACACATTTGGACACCTATAAAAAAAAATAATTAAAATGTAATATGGTTTTAGATTTTTAATGTACGGCTTCTGGAAGCTAGGTTTCTTTATTGCAAGGGAAGGGTTAAAATAAATGTCTAATTTTCTAGATTGAAATGGCCATACAATCTTGCAGACCACTTGCAGTTAGCCTTGTTATTCCGCTGCTGTTAAGCTGCAGCAGCTAATGTATTAGTCTGTAATGTTGTTTTTTTGTTCTATTTATAGCATAAATCCTATAAATAAAATTTCCTCCTCTGAGCACCTTTTCATTTCAGCTCAGTTCTGTTCCCTGCATTGTTTCATACAGCTAGTAGTATATTTTATGCTATTGGGTCCCATATTTTAAAGTATACTGTACCTTCCCCATCAGTCTGTACTCACAATACCAATCTTCCTTATCCTCCAATCGATTGGGGAATCTCTGAGACGATGATTGTCTAAGCTTTCCTGTGGGGGACCGCCACGCCTGTACAGCTGATATCTAATAAGAATAAGGCATTACCTGGCAATCAATTCCCTAATATAGGGATTATTACTTAAATGCAAGGTCAAATGTACTTGGCTTTTTATTTTTATGTTGTTGGCCAACATTCTTGCAACCCGTACATCTGTAAGGTTATCCCTCCGCAGGCCTCTTAGTTGTGACAAGTTTTTTGGAGCCCCTCAACGGTCAATAGTCCCATAGGCTGGACTAGATGGGTTCCTGAACCTCCAAAGGTCAATAATTTAGAACAGGGGTGGTCCACTCCAGTCCTCGAGGGCCACCAACGCGTTAAGTTTTAAGGACATCCCTGCTCCAGCACAGGTGGTTCAGTCAAAATGGCTGAGCCACTGATTGAGCCACCTGTGCTGAAGCAGGGGCACTGGAGTTGGCCACCCCTGATTTAAATCTTATGGGGTTGATATCACTGCCTGAGACCTGGATCTGCAGGGAGCGGTCAGACAGCCGCAGATTATTCCAATTAGTTCTCTGCTTATTCTAAAAAGGGGTTCTGAGTATGTTGCAAATTCCGAAATGCTTTACAGCACGTGGCTTGTGGTTCTCAGAACCGCTTTCCCAGTTAGAGGCAGGACAGAGGAACTTCATGGGGTGTTCTAGGATTTTCTAGTCAAGTAATGACCAGTATTTATTTATTAATTAAAATGTGCTACCAGGAAGTAATACAGTGAGAGTTACCTCTCGTTCTCACGCATGTCCTGGGCACAGAGTTAAGATCACAAATAATACATGGTTACAATACATAGTTAAATAAGTGAACAGGGTATGTATTATATACAAGACATTGCATGAACAGCTACAGGTAATATATGTTATAGGCGTATGTACATTAACAGTTATTGACCAGATTGAAATGTGAGACAGCTTTAGTTTTGAAATAACTGAGACTGGTGGAGACGGTTCCAGGTGTGGGGTGCCCGATAAGAGAAGGAGCGGACAGATACTTTGTTGAACCTTGGGACCATGAACAGTCTTTTGTAGGAAGATCTCAGAAGGTAAGTGCTGCATGTGGTAGGGGTGAGGAGCTTGTTCAGGTAGATGGGTAGCTTGCCCAGAAAGTATTTGAAGACAAGACAGGAGAGCATTTTGCAGTGCTGTGTGTTGTAGTTGCATTTGGAGAACAAAACGGCATATTGAGTTGTAGAGGGTATCAAGTTTGCTAAGGTGGGTTTCTGGGGTGCCGAGCCATATATTATGTCCCCATAGTCGATAATTGGCATTTAGACCAGGAACCTATCCTACACTTAATAGCATTGCCTGACACAGTAATGTTTGGCAAACTTGATACATAATCCCATGGTCTCCATTTTTCTAGAGCTTGATAAAGCTCTTACAGAGGGCGTTTCTGTGCAATAGTGCCCCAATCGGCACTATTACAGTTTAATAAATAACTCCCATAATCCATGTTTTTCTATCATTAAGCCTTCATATGGTGTTCTGCACATGTTGCATTGTTGTCCGGTCCAGAAATGGAAGAGACAAAGTAGGATTTCACAGATGAATACAGTAGCTTCATAGTCCTGGAAAAAACTGGACTTCGTTTTAAATAATGTATAGATTTTATATTCCGTCAGATCTTAATATGATGTTACATGGGCTGTTTAATCTGTTTGTATAACATAAAAAGCTCATATGCAATCAACATAATTGAAAGAACATTGCAGCATCTATTAATAATTATCATGTTGATCCAATAAAAGGTATGAGAACCTGCAAAGAATACAGATCAATGTAAAATCTCTTCAATGAATAAACAATTGGAAAGGAACAAAAACTAATTAAAGTTGTCTTATCATCCCTCTTAGTGTATAGAGTACAATTTATTGAATAAATATGGCTCTTGAAAGCCTATTAAAGATCATTCTGTACACAAAAGTCCAAAAGTGGTGTCTAAACTTTTGTATTCCCAATTAAAGATAGTATTATGTTGATGACCTGGTATGGCTATAACACTTGTGATTTTTAATCTACTTTTTAAGAAAAGCTTATTTTCTTCATATAGCCAATTCTGCAACCATTAGTTTTGCCCAATTGATTCCTTGTCAAATGAAGATTTTGCCATAATTGGTTTATTTAAAATATATCTGCCAAAGACTAATGCATAATAACTCGATATTGTTTGTCATAGATATACAGACATGTTCAGCTGCTAAAAGTATTTTTTACAAGGCACTTGGTTTTATAGTTAAAGAGGATATTATTTAGAGTTCAATGCTACTAGACAAGTTAATCCAACTTGAGCATTAACTGGCTAGTAATGTCCTTTTATAAGCGTATTATCTCTATTATAGTCCTGTCCGGCTCCCAGGGAGTTTCTAACTTAGCTTTCTCAGATGTGGTTACTTTATCAGGGTGCTGGATGCGTGCGGCTGGGCGATACGATAGCAATGATTGTCGCCAGGAACTTTATTTATTGAACAGTTTATTTATTTTTATTTATAACATGTTTTACCAGGAAGTACAGTAATACATTGAGAGCTACCTCTCGTTTTCAAGTATGTCCTGGGCATAGAGTTAAGATGACAAATAATACATGGATACAAATACAGTTACATAAGTGGACAGGGTATACATTATATACGACATTGCATGCACAGTTAGAGATAATACTGTATATATTATATACACAGGGAACTTGGTATAACTTGACATAACTGCATTCTTCCTGGAACTCTCTGAACCTACTTCCCTAGTTGCCCCTATCTCGGCCCGATAGGGAGGTGCTGAGGCTTCGTTCCCTTGGTTACCTACGGAAGCCCTGTTTAGGTTGACTTATGTAAAACTCTTCCATTTGGGCCCCTGTCGGGCCTGTTGCTAATCTCCTCCTGCCGGGACTAACGGTCCTCTCTCGGGCACTGCATACCACCTTGTGGAAACTTGGAGTGAGCCCAGCTAGCAACCCTCTGATGGGGTTGGTCAGACTATGCATCGGGGCTGCGTCCTGTTGAGTCACCTCTGGGAATAGGCTGCCTCTCCATGAACCCCCAACGGTGAAGGGAGTCATCTCTAAGGGATGCTACCTAACCAAGGTACTGTCCTTCTCTATAAAACAATAATAGGGAATCCTTACCCTATACTATCATATGAAGGGATTGAAACGATGCACAGTGAGATTCCACTACGTCACCTCCTCTTCAGATCTGGCTTCCAGAAGCTTCCCCCTGTCTTTATATATATATATATATATTATTAATATATTATATATATAGTACTATATATATATATATATATTCAAGTACGTATTTCTTCTATTCTAAAAGCACCCTTGA
The DNA here is from genome assembly GCA_036426205.1 of Ascaphus truei. NCBI lineage: Eukaryota > Metazoa > Chordata > Amphibia > Anura > Ascaphidae > Ascaphus > Ascaphus truei. The sequence goes on along the minus strand of CM071571.1, from coordinate 6,270,762 downwards.
TTTAATAAAAAAAAAACATTTTGTGGGGTGGCGGGGGGGGGGGGGGGGGAACTACATTAAATGTACACTACAACTTTATGCCTAGCACTATGGGACCTCTTGCAGTTCCGGTCCCGCCGAGAGTCACCGGGTGAGAGGGGAGGGGGGGTTGATTGGAGCCGTGCTGCTACTGGGCCCTTTGAAGATCCCCGCTGCGGCTGCTCCAGCTGCTCCCCTCTGAACTTCCCGCAGTTCACCGAGAGTTGTGGGGCAGGGGGGAAACCAAGTGCTGGTTTTCCCCCCACATAGGTTTGAAGCAGAGGTTCTCTGGATGCTGAACCCCATTAATTTCAGCTCTGCGGACCCCCCTGCTACCAGAGATACTCTTCTGTCCCGCAGGCCAATAGGAAGCTGTACCAGATGTCATCACGGCTTCCTATTGGACTACAGGACACGGGACATTTGAAACCGCCATTACATGAACCCCTGCAAGCCCAGCCGGAGCTGTTACCGGCGCCCCCTATGGAAGTATCTCGGGAAGTAAGGGTCTCCGGAACTGTAATTAATGAGGTTCTGGAGACTCCCTGCTTCAATCCTATGTAAAAAAATAAAATAGAAGGATTAGGCTTTAACCTTTAGTGCCCTAATGCTGCTAACTGAACGTCGCATAAGCTGCTATGATTTTTGGGCTGTAAGGCTTCTTCCAGCCCCAGAAGATGTCTTCTGGCAGGAGACTGCATATGGAACCATTATGTTTTTTGTTTATGTCTATGGTTGTGTCTCTCAACCCTCTTCTCAGAAAATCGCAGCCAGAGCAGATTTTAGAGATAATCAATGAATTACCAAGCACACATGTTTGTACTTCTCTTGTACTGTATGTGAATGTGTCATTAGCTGGCTAACCCTAAAACATGGCTTGTGTGGGGGTGTCCTAAGAAGGGTGTTGAGAAACACTGGTTTGGGGTGATCTGATAAGCAAAGGTCGAAACGTAAGAGGAGGCCTTGCTCCCACTTGTGATTATGCTCCTGGTAGCGGAATGATATTGGCTGTCTGCTACCACCGACATTCTGGCACTGAAGGGATTTTTGTTTGTTTTGGTTACATTGTGCTGAAGCAGGTGGTCTCCGGAGCTGAACCCCGTTTATTTCAGAGATTCTTACCTCCGTAGTAGGGGCCTGTAACCGCTCTGCCCATCGACTAGGGGTCGTGTAATGTCCCCGTGCTCCAATACGAAGCCGTGATGTCATTGGTGAAGCTTCCTATTGGCCCATGTGACGCGAGAGCTTTAAAAAGCAGAGGCATACCCTCCGGAGGTAAGTGTTTCTGGAAGCAGAGGGTCCCCGGAGTTGAAATGAATGAGCTTCAAATCCAGAGAGACCCCCTGATTCAATCCTGTAACAAACGTTGCAATAAAATAAGCAATGGCTCAGATTACTGCTTCAAGAGGATATTATTTATCTGATTTAATTTTTTTATATATATATATATTAGTTGATACAGGAGGGTCTCCGGAGCTGTATACTGTATATATATATATATATATATATATATATATATATATATTGTGACAAACGGCTTACTCCGGGGCTCCGCCGTCTGTCCGGGACTGTTAGAACACGGTCTTTTAGGGTAGGTTAAATGATGAGACGTCACGTACTGTTCCTTTAAACAGGCTATGCCTGGTTTATTCAGTCCCAGGCACTGAGACTGCCACAGTTTAAACAGAAAACAAAGCCAAACAAAAAGCTGCTCGTCTGAGCGATAACTTAAACTTAGATGTCCCTGACTCAGAGTTGGAAGTGGCTTGTCCACTTCCACCAACAAAATAAGTACCTTTGCAGTCTTTAGACAAACTACCAGAATGAATGAAGCGATTTGGGAAAGAGGCTTTCTCACCCCTCTGCAGTTCAGCAGCCTTCCAGGCTCTTGGGCGGGGCCCAGAGGAAACAGGAAACAGGTCTTATATACCTGAACTCTAATCAGCATGACAGGTGACAGAAAACAGGCAGCAGACAAACTGTGGAATGGAGTGCCTGTACCACGAGGCTGCCCTGTTCAGCTTAGACAGGACAGAAACTGTTCAGTATCCTGGGAGCCCTGTATATGGAGTTTATTACCAACCCCTGGTTTCTGTCACATATCCTCCCCCCCAGCTCAGACCTCGAGGGGTGAGCGACCATGGATATTAGGGAGTGCATCCTTGACAACCCGTCGGCATTGCCATGTTTGTGCCCCGACCTGTGTTCCACAGAAAATTTAAAGGGCTGTAGGCTTAGGAACCACCTGGTCACCCTAGCGTTCTTCTCCCTATTTTGACACATCCAGGTAAGGGGTGCATGATCTGTGACCAATCGGAACTTTCTCCCCAACAGATAATACTTGAGTGTCTCTACAGCCCACTTTATTGCGAGACACTCTTTCTCGACTATGGAGTAATTTTTCTCCTGGGGATTTAGTTTCCTACTTAAATAAAGGATGGGGTGCTCCTCCCCTTGAGACTCCTGGGAGAGTACCGCCCCCAGCCCTACCTCAGATGCGTCGGTTTGGACTACGAACTCTTTGGAGAAGTCAGGTGTGACCAACACTGGTTGGGCACAGAGAGCTTCTTTCAGGCTTCTAAAGGCCTGTTCGGCTTCGGGGGACCACTTTACCATTAGCGGTCCTCTTGCTTTTGTGAGGTCGGTTAGTGGGGTTGCCTTAGTTGCAAAATTGGGAATAAACCTCCTATAGTAGCCAATTAACCCCAAAAAGGTCCTTACTTGTTTTTTTTGTGACTGGCCTTGGCCAATTTTGTATCGCCTCTACTTTGAGTGTTTGTGGTTTGAGTAACCCTCTACCAATAGAATACCCCAGATACTTGGCCTCCTCCAGACCAATAGTGCATTTAGCGGGGTTAGCAGTTAGTCCAGCAGACCGAACTGCGTCGAGCACAGCTTGGACCTTTGGAAGGTGGGACTGCCAATCTTCACTATGGATTACCACATCATCCAGGTAGGCGGCAGCGTACCGAACATGTGGTTTTAAAATTTTATCCATCATTCTTTGGAATGTGGCGGGAGCTCCATGTAAGCCAAAAGGCAGCACCTTATATTGAAAGAGGCCGTCTGGGGTTGAGAAGGCTGTTTTTTCTTTTGCCCTTTCTGTGAGGGGAACCTGCCAGTACCCTTTTGTTAGGTCTAGGGTTGTGAGATATCGGGCTTTGCCCAGTCTCTCTACAAGTTCATCCACCCTGGGCATAGGATAAGTATCAAATTTTGACACCGCGTTTAGTTTCCGGTAGTCATTACAAAACCTTGTTGTACCGTCTGGCTTTGGGACTAAAACTATAGGGCTGTTCCACCCACTTTGGGATTCCTCAATTACGCCTAGTTTTAGCATTTTTTTAACCTCTAAACTTATAGCCTCTCTCTTGGCCTCTGGGATTCGGTACGGTTTAAGGTTAACTCGGACCCCCGGTTCAGAGACTATGTCATGTTTAATTACGTTAGTTTTACCTGGCTGTGTAGAGAAGATTTCTTTGTTCCTTCTCACTAAACTCTGGACCTCTCGTTTCTGATGCACGGACAGTGTTTCAGCTATGCTAACCTCTGGGTCAGTTTCTTGATTCTCTGACGGACCTGGGGGTACTAGGGTTAACAAGACCTCTCTATCTTTCCAGGGCTTGAGTAGGTTTATATGGTAAATTTGCTCAGGTTTCCTCCTACCTGGCTGCCTTACCCTATAATTTACTTCTCCCACTCTTTCCAAGACCTCATATGGCCCATGCCATTTAGCAAGGAATTTACTCTCCACGGTGGGAATCAGAACTAGTACCCTATCACCTGGAAAAAAAATTCTGACCCTAGCACCCTTATTATACGTATTCCTTTGTGCTTCTTGAGCTTTCTCCATGTGTTCCCTCACTATGGGTAGGACTGCAGCAATGCGGTCCTGCATTTGGGCAACATGCTCTATTACACTTCTGTAAGGGGTAACCTCGTGTTCCCAAGTTTCTTTGGCTATATCCAGTAAGCCCCTTGGATGTCGGCCATACAATAGTTCAAACGGGGAGAAGCCTGTGGATGACTGGGGAACTTCCCTAATGGCAAATAACAGGTATGGTAACAAACAGTCCCAGTTTTTCCCATCCTTATCGACCGCCCGGCGTAACATGCTCTTTAAGGTTTTATTGAACCTTTCCACTAAACCATCTGTTTGTGGATGATAGACTGAGGTTCTGAGATGCTTGATTTTTAGGAGTTTACATAGCTCTTTTGTTACTTGGGACATAAATGGTGTTCCCTGGTCAGATAAGATCTCTTTAGGAATTCCGACCCGGGAAAACAGAAGTACTAACTCTTTTGCTATGTTTTTAGCAGAGGTGCTACGTAGGGGAACTGCCTCCGGATATCGGGTAGCATAATCTAATATTACCAATATATGCTGATGTCCCCTAGCAGACTTTATTAGGGGTCCTACTAGATCCATAGCAATCCGGTCAAATGGTACCTCTATTATGGGAAGGGGTACCAATGGGCTGCGGTATGCTTTGAACGGGGCGGTGATCTGACATTCTGGGCATGAGGAACAATAGTTTGTAATTTCTGCCAGAACCCCAGGCCAATAAAAGCTTCGGAGAACCTTTTCTTTTGTCTTTTCCACCCCTAGGTGTCCCCCCAATGGATGACTATGTGCGAGGTGTAATACTACGTTACGGAATGTCCGTGGTACCAACAATTGTTTAGTTGTAACTGATTTTCTTTTATCAACCCGATATACTAGGTCGTTCTCTACCTCGAAGTAGGGGTAAGCAAGTGACCTATCTGGTTGGCCATGAGTACTATTCTGGTCCCGTATATTTCCCCTTGCTACCGCTAATGTGGGGTCCTCCCACTGGGCCTTCTTAAAACTCCCAGGACTGACCTCTAGGTCAGCGAGGGTCTTATCCTGTACTGGGGTGGTAAGTGCCTGATCAACATCTTGATTTGGTGTATTCCCTACCAAAGTAGTGATGGGGAAGGGAATTTCACAGCACTCCTCCTTTTCCCCCTTCTTATTTGGGCCCTCGTCAACCTCCATTTCTGAAAAAGGGAAAGGATTTGTTTCTTCTAACACTTCGTTATGGTCTGCTATTGAACTCTGGGCGCTATTCTGAGCTGGGGACCACATTTTTAGAAAATGGGGAAAGTCGGTCCCTATTAACACATCATGTGCCAGTTTGGGTACAACACCCACCTTGAAATCTAAAGAACCAAATTCTGTTTCAAAAAAAACATCAACAGTGGAATATTCATGATTATCCCCATGTATACAACAAATTGCCACTCTTTGTGAACTGTTTACCTGTTTCTTCTTAATGGGCAATAGGTATTCGGACACTAGTGTGACCATACTCCCAGAGTCAAGAAGTGCCCGAACCCTCTTACCATTAACCTTTACAAATGCCCACAGATGGTTATTCAAGGGGTCCTCTGGGCTAGGGCCCATACACTGGGACAACAGCGAATAAGGTTCCACGCTGTTGCATTGCATGGGCTCATCATTTAGTGGGCAGATTTTTGCTGTGTGGCCCCTCTCATGACAATTTACACATTTAGGTACATAGTCTGTGTCCCACTTAGAGCCTTTTCCCGGCTCCCCATGTTGGCTATTGCCCTTAGTGTGCGAACCACTGTTGCTGGAGCGGCGTGAAGGTGGTCGCCGCTCTTCAGCGCCCCTTAACCCCGGTACCCTTTTACCGTCTCTGGAAGAGTCCTGGAACCTCGCCGATAGGGGGTTGCCCGTGCTGGGGGTTTGCGGGTGCTATTCTGCTGCAATGTACTTTCTACAAGGGCCACAATCTCATCGCATTGTGGGGGTCACTCCGACTGACCCAACGGCGTAAGCAGAGGGAAGTTCCTCAAAGAACTGGTCCATGACCAACCGTTCCACAGATGTGGCTTGCTGAGTTGATCTCGGGTTGTAGCCAACTTCGGGCGAGGTGGATGAGGTCATACATCTGGCTTGGGTTGGCTATCCAGTGAAGGACCATGCGTGAAACCTTTGGGACAGAACAGCCGTGGTTACGCCGAGGCGGGCGAGGATCTCGAACTTCAGTTTGCCATAGACGTTAGCTTCGGCTGGCTCTAGATCAAAGTAAGCCTTTGGGTTCGCCGCTTAGGAAGGGTGCGATTTAGACCAGCCACTCAGCTCTGGCCATCACTCTATGTGCTGTGCGTTCAAACGTGAGAAGATAGGCTTCCACATCATCCGAGGGTCATCTTTGAAGGTGGGTGGTGCCCTGGTCATTTTCGGAACTGGGGCTGCCTCTGCCAGTGGAAGGTTACTGATAGTCCCCTCAGGTACTCGAGTTCCTGCTGTAAGCCTCTGAGCGAACCGCTTTTGCTCCCTCTCAGCAGGTGTGTTTTGTGGTTGGTGCATTAGTTCTTGCTGGCTATTAACAGCTGTCGCTGGGTTTCACTCGCCTGTTGCTGGGCTTCATTCGCGTCTTTCTGGACAGCGGACATTGGTACCAGCGCACTCACACGTCTTCCATCTGTTGGAGAGAGAGAAAAAAAACTCTTTTTTTTTTTTTTTTTTTTTAAAGTTCTTAACCCCCAGACTTTCAGTGTTCTGCCCGCATTTCCCACCTATGTGACAAACGGCTACCGGGGCTGCCGTCTGTCCGGGACTGTTTAGAACACGGTCTTTTAGGGTAGGTTAAATGATGGAGACGTCACGTACTGTCCTTTAAACAGGCTATGCCGGTTTATTCAGTCCAGGCACTGAAGACTGCCACAGTTTTAAACAGAAAACAAAGCCAAACAAAAAAGCTGCTGTCTGAGCGATAACTTAAACTTAGATGTCCCTGACTCAGAGGTTGGAAGTGGCTGTCCACTTCCACCAACAAAATAAGTACCTTTGCAGTCTTTGACAAACTACCGAAGATATGAAGCGATTTGGGAAAGAGGCTTTCTCAACCCTCTGCAGTTCAGCAGCTCCAGGCTCTTGGGCGGGCCCGAGGAAACAGGAAACAGGTCTATATACCTGAACTCTAATCAGCATGACAGGTGACAGAAAACAGGCAGCAGACAAACTGTGGAATGGAGTGCCTGTACCACGAGGCTGCCTGTTCAGCTTAGAAGGACAGAAACTGTTCAGTATCCTGGGAGCCTGTATATGGATTTATTACCAACCCCTTGGTTCTGTCACAAATATAATATATATATTAATATATAATATATATTAATATATATATATAATATAGTTGAAGCGGAGGGTCTCCGGAGCTGAACCCCATTAATTTCAGGTCCGGGGACCCCCGATCCGAGATACTGTATATATATATATTTTTTATTATTTTTTTTTCAATTCAGAAAAAAGATTTCTTCTTAAAGTATATATATAACTAGCTGATATACCCGGCGTTGCCCGGGCGTGGAAGGGCAGGGGGCATGGAGGGGAAGGGCGGGGGGAGGGGCGGTGGAAGGGCGGGGGGGCGGCAAGGGGATGGAAGGGCGGGGGGCAGGGCCGGAGGAGGGGCGGGGGGGGACAAAGGGCAGGGAGGGGCGGGGGGGGCAAAGGGCAGGGAAGGGCGGGGGGCAAAGGGCAGGGAGGGGCAAGGGGGGCAAAGGCAGGGAGGGGTGGGGGGGCAAAAGGGCAGGAGGGGCGGGGGGCAAAGGGCAGGGAGGGGCGGGGGGGGCAAAGGGCAGGGGGGGAGGGGGGCAAGAGGCCAAAGTGCAGGGGGGCAAAGGGCAGGGGGGCAAAGGGCAGAGGGGCAAAGGGGAAAAGGGCAGGGGGCAAAGGGCAGGGGGAGGGAGGGGGGGGGAAAAGGGCAGGGGGAGGGAGGGCAGGGGGCAAAGGGCAGGGGGAGGGAGGGCAGGGGGCAAGGGCAGGGGGAGAGAGGGCAGGGGGCAAAGGGCAGGGGAGGGAGGGCAGGGGCAAAGGTCAGGGGGAGGGAGGGCAGGGGGCATTGGGAGGGAGGGCAGGGGGGGAAAAGGGCATTGGGAGGGAGGGGCAGGGGGGGCAAAGGGCATTGGGGGGGAGGGCAGGGGGGGAAGGGCAGGGGGAGGGGGCAGGGGGAGGGAGGGCAGGGGGGGGGAAGGGCAGGGGGAGGGAGGGCAGGGGGGGCAAAGGGCAGGGGAGGGAAAAGGGCAGGGGGGGCAAAGGGCAGGGGGGGGCAAAGGCAGGGGGCAGGGAGGGTAGGGGGGGCAGGAAGGGTAGGGGGGGGCAAAGGGCAGGGTGAGTCTTGGATGCGTTAAAAAACCCATTCCGCCGTGTTTCCTCACCTTGCACACGGCCGCGCTCCTGTTCCTACGGGTCCCGGCCGCGATCCTCCTCACATCGGGTAATCGCGGAGAGCTGAGACGCTCCGGTGAGGATGTGCTGTGCCTCTCGGGGGGGAGAGGCGGAGACAGCGGAGAGGGGCGGCCCTGTGTGAGGGGAGAGACGCACAGTGCGTGTTGTGGTGTGTGGGGGGGAGCGCCGGGGTGAGGGGGAGGAGCCGCGTGCTCGTGTGTGTGGGGGGGCGGGTTGAGCGGGGGGGGGTTGGTGAGAGCCGGGTGAGGGAGTAGCCATGGGTGTGTAGAGCCGTGGGGAGGTGAGAGTCCCCCGCTGTGTCCCGGGTCGTCTAACCAGGGCACCCCCACCCCGATGACTGCGGCGGCGCGGGGGGGGGGAGGAAAAAGCACGGGAAAGCGGGAGACCAGGGGAGAGGAGGAGGTGCGCGCGGGTCCTGATGAGCGCCGCGCTGTGTGTGTGTGTGTGTCTCAGGCCAATGAGAGGTGTGCGGGGGCGGGCGGGCCAAGGGAGCAATCTCATTGGCCTGGCCCAAGGTCCAATCTGATTGCCGCTAGGGACACAGGGAGGGACACAGGGAGACACATACAGACAGACAGGCAACGACACATAGGACACTTTGAGAAATATATAGTAAAAAAAGTAATATAATATATATATTAGTAGATATATATTTAAAATAAAAAATGAAAAAGTCCACCACTTGGATTTCTTCTTAAAGAAGCAAAGCAAAATTCACGTCTTGGATTGCTCCATTAAAAGAATAGTTCTGCCATCACAAATCAGAGGCACATTTAGCTGCAAATGAATGGCTACACTATAAAGGATACACTTAATATTAAACTTGATATATATCTGTGTACCCAACCTGCAAACATACATAATGACTTCCTATTTATACTTCTAAGATACTCAAAGTTTGTATTACTTGCCAGCATCATATCTTCCTTTTTCTTTTCCTGGTGGAGTGTGATAACACAAATTCAAAATCAATACTTAATTAACATCACTGTTTCCATTGAACAAAAGGTAGAAGAAACGATACTGTTTCCATAGAGCGGAGATTGTGTGGCATGTTTATAGGCTTGCTGAGGGAACTTGGGCCGGTAATAGATGTTACTAAACATGTTGGTAGCATTCACAAGCTGATCATTGGGTTGGTTTACTCTCAAGGTTATGAGAAGCAAATTCTTATCGTTCACTCATTTTATCCCGGTCCAATCTTCTTAAAGGCAGAGAATGCAAAAAGAAATGGCTATTTAGGCCCAGATTCACTAAACTGTGTTAAAGCCACAGAGTTTGGTGAATCGGGTCGAGGTTTTCAACTCCAGTCCTCAAGACCCCCCAGCTGGTCAGGTTTTAATGATATCCCTGCTTCAGCACATGTGGCTTAATCAGTGGCTCAGTCAAAGAGTCTGCTTCAGCACAGGTGACTCAATCGGTGGCTCAGTTGAAGATGGAGCCACTGATTGGGCCACCTGTGCTGAAGCAGGGATATCCTGAAAACCTGACCTGTTGTGGGGTCTTGAGGACTGGAGTTGAGAACCCCTGGAATAGGGGATGATATGATTTTATCCTGGGTTAACAGCATGTTAATCGTAACGCTGTATTACCGTAGTGTCAAGCCATGTTTTCTCCAGTAAAAAGCATAGCTTTAACTAGAATGGACGTTACTAAAGAAGATGCAAATGATGCATTATGATACCATCCTTTATTCACTAAACTCCGTTTTCTAAGCTAAACCTTGTGTTCCTCTTATTCAGACTCGGAAATAGGTTTTCTTTTAAAGTGTCTGAAACAATGTAACGCCACAGTTAGCTATGATTTAACTAACAAAGCGTTATTTCTAGCGTTATTTCCCCTCCTCTCTCTCCACTCCAGCAAACGCCCTATTTCCGGGTCTTAATACGAGTAACACCAACACCTGCAGAATGGTTATGTAAGCAAACACATCGATGGCCTGACATTTTTCCCTTCCTGTTACAGTTTGCCTGCAGGGCGCCATACTGTGCTTGGCAAAATATTTTGGCACTTCAAACTTGTGAACATGAGGAACACTTCTACCAACAAGCTGGTCATTACACCATTTTCATACAGTACAACCTAAACCAGCTTTCAGCACCAAAATAACTTAAATCTTTCTTTTGCTCGTCGCCTTGGTCTCTTGACATAAATTGGAATCCATGTGAGTATCATCTTTGTCCAATGATGGTCATGTTACCTTGCGATAAGTCTGACTCACTGCCTTTTTAATGTCTTCACTCTTGATAATATGATGTCCCACACTTTCGGACCCATTCATTCTTTGTCCTCTCTTTCCGAGTAATACCCAGCATATATCTCTCCATGCATTGAGTTGTCTGAAGCTTCGGAATTGACTTTACAGTGAGAGTCCAAGTTTCACACCAATACCTGCGCACAGGCAGGACGCAATGGTCAAACACTTTCCTTTTGAGGCAGATTGGAATATTCCTTTGCCATATTGTCTTGTTTCTTTCAAATGCCTCCTTCCCCATCTTCATTCTCCTATTGATTTAATTCGAAAGGTTCCATCCCTTGATACTTGCGGGTCAATAGTTTTGACTTCTTCTAGTTCTTTTCCATTTATTGCGATCTTTGTAGAGGTGGCAGATTGGGTCTGGCTGGGATTTGGAGGCCCACTTTCTTACTTGCTTCGGCAAGTTCTCTGATTTGTTCCTTATGGTATTTTGGATTTGTTGCGAATATAACAATGCCATCTGCAAATCGTAGGTGACCCAAGTATTCCCCATTGATTTTGATTCCTTTTTGTTCCCAATTCAATGTCTTGAACAATTCTACACGTGCTGCTGTGAAAAGCTTTGGTAACATGCTATTTCCCTGTCGCACTCCCTTGTTAATCCTTATCGTTCTTGCATCTTCATGTCATCTGATTGGTGATGTAGTTTTCTTGTAAGTGTTCCTCATCATTTCAATGCACGCTTCTTCAACATTTTATCTTCTTAATGCCTTTAAAACCGCTCGTGTGTATAATAATCACATGCTTTTTTGTAATCTCTGAATCCTAAACTGAGTGGTAGATGGTATTCATTACTTCGGGAAATGACTTCTTGTAAGATTTAGATGTGGCCCATTGTGTTGTTTTAACTGCAAAATCCTGCTTATTCTCCAGGCCGGGCAAATGCCAGGGTCTGTTGCAGTTGACTAGTAAGTAACTTCATAAAAATCTGCAAGTGGTTTAGTAGACTGATTGGTCTGTAGTTCTTGTGGTTTTCTTTGTCTCCTTTCTTGTGGATATGAGGCCTCGGCGCTGTCAGCACCCACACTGAAGCTCCTACAACCATGTTCTTCCCTGGCTTCCTTCTTCACTTCTACCCACACTGAAGCTACTGTGGCCATCTGGGTTACTGACATCCTACCTATAAAAGGGAAGGACATCCTCAGGAAGCTGCCAGAGCATGGTTTCAGTTTGTTCCTGTGAGACTCCTGCGTTCCTGTTTGTTTGGACCCAGCCTGTGATCCCGACCTTGCACCTCTGCCGCCTGCCTAGACCACTGCCTCTGACCCCGACCTTGCTCCATGGCCGCCTGCCTCGATCATTGCCTGTGACCCCGACCTTGCTCCATTGCTGCCTGCCTAGACCACTGCTTGTGACCCCGACCTTGCACCTGTGCCACAAGCCTTGACCTCTGCCTGTGACCTCGACCTTGCTCCTCTGCCACCTGCCTCGATTCCAGCCTGTGACCCCAACTACTCTATTCTCAATTCAGGACTCTCACGGTTCAGGTCGGTGATTTTATAACCTACCTCAGCCCGGCGGGTCGCTTCCTGTCTAGAGACAAGCATTGTTACAGTGGATAAGGATAACTACTGTATGGCATTACTCCAGTGTTCTGGCCTTTTCCTGTTAGTCAGGTAGCATGTAAAGAGCTTCGCATGGATTTTCTCTATTTCTTCCCCAGCTTCATTAAAAATTTCAGTTGTATTTCCTTCTTTTTCGGAGGTCTTCCCATTGTACATGGATTTTATTGTCTTTGACACTTCTTGTGGAAGGACACATGGTACATCTTTGGATGTTTCTTCTCGTTCTCCCTCTGCTGGATTATGCCTTACAGTATGTTATTTGTGTTCACGTATAAATTCAAGTAGAAGTCCTCAACTCTCGTTATAATTAGTGCACAGTCGTTTATTGTTTATCCATTGTCTTGTTTGAATGCAATGATTTTTCTTCCGTGCTTCTTCAAGCTTGTTATCTTTGATTAGACTTGTTCACCGTATCAACATGACACTTTCTTACATCTCCAGTAATGCGCTTGCCGATCGTCTTGCATAGCCCTGGATACATTCAATTCTTGTTCTTGCGTTTTGGGATTGCTCATTTCTTGGTGTTTTCTCAGTAACTGCTTTCCTCCATCTGATTTTTTTCTTATCCTGTTTTTTGTTAACGATTCGTCCAGTTTTTTCTCTGCGCTTTCAATTACAATCTTTACAGGTTCTTCATAATTGTTTGTGAAAATGTCTCCCAAGCCTTTCGGGCAAGCTTGGAACTCCTCCGTTATTCTTGAGGTTCTTGATGCTGATTTCTTTTGTCTTCTAGTAATCAGTTTTCTTCGTTGCTTCCTCACATTCAGATGGGATTTGCACCGTACCCAGTGTCAGATTTCCCGTTAGACCTGGGCCTAAGGCGGCAAAATTTGGGAGCTGCAAAAATTTCCGCCCCCGTATAATTTTGCTGCGCTATCGGGTCCCGGACCTAATGGGAAGGTACTTGCCTGTGTTTGCCGCCTTTTTTCTGCCGCCCTCCTGCTCCTTTGGAACGACCCTGTGGACACCCCCACTGTGACGTCACATGGCGTCTCGTTGCCATGGCAACGTCAAATGGCGTCGCGTTTCCATGGCAATGCGCCACCGTGCGACATCACGTTGGGGACGTTGCGGCAAATTTGGAAATCCGCCGCTGAGCGTACCAATCGGTGATCACTTCTTGTGTGAAAACGCTTCAGGGCTGTACAGTCTTCAATCACATGTTAATTGAACCTTAAACCTTTGTATTTGAAAGTATGAATACGAGTCCATATAAAGTGAAATAATAATATATACTATACAGATGGTCCTCGTTTTCCATCGTTTTCCCCTTTTTGACGAACAGCATAACCAACGCTTTATAATACGTACCAATGGGCAGTTTTCCAACGCCAAAACACCTTATCCGACGCTCACCGGCTGTCATATCCGACTCTTAATAATACAAATAAATGGGCAGAAAATCGGTTTTGCCTTACGACAATTCACCATCCGATGCTATATTCAAGAATGTCGGATAACCAAGGACTGCCTTTATAGATATGGCTATTATTAGTGATGCGAAAATAAAGATGCATTTGTTAAGTGTTTAAGTCAATCATCATTTTTTTTAAATTGTAGAAAATGTCTTATTTGTGGGCAGTGCATAAAAAATACAAAAAAGGAAAAATTAAAAAAAAAATTGAAATACAAATATATGCATTTTACACATTCTATATTGTGCTTTTTACACCAAAGTAGAAATTCTCACGTGTCTGTGTGTGTGTAGTTAATCCAAATTGGATATCCCAAATGTATCCTCTTCTCATGAATCTCTGCGAAAGAAAACGCAAGACAAGAAACCCCTATTTGGTGCCGTGACTTTTTACTGTAAGATATAAGAATAGCGCACGTGTAGTACACTCTGTGATTGGGGCAGGGAGACATTAGGTTGTGCCGCTCCTGGCCGCCCTCTTTGAGCCTGTGTTGGCTCTGCCTCTGCGACCATGCCACTCTGTCCCAGATATAGACTTCCTTTGTACATATGGGACAGTGACATCTTTGTGGGGGCGGCTCCCCCGATATATTCCCTTAATGTCTCACAGCGGGCGGCCATTTTTATACCGGCGCCAATTTGAATTCTTCAGAACGTACAACATTTGCACTATTTCTTACAGTGAAAACAGACTTCGCCAAAATGGGGCCTACAGTCTTGAACTTTGTGCCACTGGAACACGCGGGGGGCAAATAACAATAGATATTTAAGGCTTAGAACGTAATGATCAAATCTCTGTGCCCCCATTGTACCGCATTGCGGAATATGTTGGTGCTTTACAAATAAATGTTAGCAATAACACCAACCGGTTAGATCTGCTTATATCACAGTTACCTGCAACATTCTCTCCTTCCCTTGTTAGAACGGAGGCGGAACGCAACCGGAATGTTCAGCTCACTGGCCCCGATTCCATATGCAGTGAGCCCGTCACCTGGCGGAGAAACTAGACTCATTCAAATACCTGAAACTGGGTGGGAAGTTGGCTTAGCATACTGACCACTGTATGTAAATGAGTGAGACCAGGAGTGGCCAACTCCAGTCCTCCAGGGCCACCAACAGGTCAGGTTTTCAGCAGATCCCTGCTTCAGCACAGGTGGTGCAGTCAAAGACTGAGCCACCGATTGAGCCATCTGTGCTGAAGCAGGCATGTTCTGAAAACCTGACCTGTTGGGTGCCCTGGTGGACTGGAGTTGCCCACCCCTAGCTTACAGACACTAAGAGCCACTGGGAATGATAATATAGAAACTCAACACCTATCCATATTTGATTGTAAGCTGTCAAAAGCTGAGAACGTGTACATTATGGAGATCCATTAAAACAACAGTCCCCCCAAAACTGAAAAAGAGAGGGGGGGGGGAGGAGTGGGTTAAATGGGGGGCTACTGCTTTAATCTTTAAAAAATAAAATGAGAAGTGGAACGTTTTAATTTTGATGTTAAAGAGCTGCTTCTTTAATGATGCTATTGTATTTTGACAGTAAAACAATTCAAACAAGTATCATAAAAGTGAAAAGAAAGCTTACAGGTGTAAATGTGTGGCATCTGGCAGAGCACAGGCTGGCGATGAAAAATGAGAGCTGATTAACATTAATTAAAACTTTTAATTAACACCTTGCAACATTCCATACAATTCCCTTATGTAAGTGCCTACGTGTGATCTCTGAGTGTTTTTTTTTTTTTTTTTTTTTTTACCTGGTTCACGAAGTAAAAATAATGTCAAGAAAAACTGCTCATGTGATGTATTCTCAGGGCCCGAGGGTTGTTTAGGGTGTCACTTCCTGCATCAATATAGTATTCTAACAACACATGAAATCTTATTCCTACTAATCTCTGTCGGACGCTGTATACTTTAATGCAGGGGCGGCCAACTCCAGTCCTCAAGGGCCGCCAACAGGTCAGGTTTTCAGGATATCCCTGCTTCAGCACAGATAGCTCAATCAGTGACTCAGTCAAAGACTGTGCCACCTGCGCTGAAGCAGGGATATCCTGAAAACCTGACCTGTTGGTGTCCCTTGAGGATTGGAGTTGGCCACCCCTTGCCTTAACGCATCTCTTCATTTGTTTATTTCTATGTTTAATTCTCCTCTGGAAAGAGATCATTTATAAGCAAGGGCGGATTAAAATTACAATGGCTAATGTTTTAAAAACAGCCTTAAAATAATAATGTCGGACGTACCGGTGACAGAGCAATTCCTACGCGTCGTTTCAAAGTGGCATTGTCATATAGGGGCCTCGTGTACTAAGCTCCGATAGAAAAAATCACCAGGGTTTTTAAATCGCCATGTTTGACAGCGTTGCTATCACGGTGTGCAGAAAGCCCGAATACCAGTGATAGCAACATTTGCAAAAATGGCGAATAGCCGGCAACGTGAAGATCGCTCCTCTGAAAAGGGCTCACCTGGCGATTTCTTTCTGCTGCAGAGAGAGAGAGAGACGCCTCTCCCGGCGCAAATCTCACCCGCAAATATATTTTTTTCATTTACATTTTATTACTAGTGTAGATGAGCAGGGGGTCTCCGGAGCAGAACCGCGTTGGTTTCAGGTCCAGGGACCCCCTGCTTCTTGAGATACAGGCCCCGTTAAGGGGGTGCCGGTATCTCCTATGCTTTTTATTCCCACGCTCATGTGACGCGGGACATTTAAATGCATGGGAGATACCGTCACCCCATAACAGAACCTGTATCTCGGGAAGCAGGGGGTCCCCGGACCTGAAATCAACGCAGTTCAGCTCAGGAGACCCCCTGCTCCAGCACACTAATAATAAAAATTACATTAAAGCAGCTTTATCACCTTAGCGGATAGCCGCTATGGCAATGAAGGGGTTAAGGCAAAATAGCAGCTTTATTGTGGGCAGAGCGGGTGAGTGAAGCGGGTACTTGGCCCTTCACTTACCGCCTCTGCCCCCAATAAACATTACAATATGTGTATTAAACACAACTACACAACCCACCCCCTTTGCCCCCACATAAAACCAGGATGTAATTTTTTATACATATAGCAGGGTCCCGATTACCTCCGCTACCTCGGGGGAACGTGCAGGCATTGCGGGGAGGGGGGGAGCGGCAGCTCCCTTTGCAGATATAGATACGTTGCGCGCTCTGGGAGCACACCAGTCGGAGCTGGGACGAGGAAGGGGTAGGGTGTGTGGGTGCAGGGCATCTGTGACCCCTGCACTAAGCCAGAGACCCCCTTAGGCCCCAGTTAGGCCCCGACTCCCCTCAGTTTGTGGTTGCTGCAGGGACCGGCACATCAGCTAGGGACACAGCCCCTGTAGTACCAGAGAGAGGGACACAGCCAGGACACGACGACGAACTGGCGATCCGGTGGTCTGGGACCAGACCACTATATCTATCAGAGACTTTCTTCATGGTGGAACCACCCCGAGTAGAGGCAGAGGCTGCGCCGACATCGTTGGGATCAGTGGATCCGTATCCTCTGCCGGCCATACCCGGGTGTAGGAGCACCTGGGCAGGTACTCCAAGTGCACCAACTAAAGCACCTTCAGTTCTAGTGGGCAGCGCTGTCTCACACATTTGGGCAGGTTGCTACTTGTGGACACCGGGGTGGTTGGGTGCTCAAGGGCCCCTCAGTACTTTGGGGGACATTCCATCCAGGGTGGACATTATGTTGGAGGGCAGTGTGAGTGTACGGCCGAGCGTGGCCTAGTTGGTGTGGCCTAATTATCATTGTTATTCTTATGCATGCAGTAAAACTGTTACTCTTACTATTGTGTGTATTATTGCATGGGGCCCTGTAACAGGGTTATCCCACATAGTAGGATCCCGTACAGGTGGAGGCGCTGTCACCCGATGGACCAGGCACACCCCAGGCTCCCAGCTAAGGTAATGAAGTTGACTGTAAATGCATTTTTATTGCCTGGGATTGATGCCGGGGGTCTCCGGTGCTGATATTAATGGATATCAGCTCCGGAAACACCCGGCATCAATTCGAGGCAGGACAAATGCATCCTGTCGCACTGCCTTATCAGCAGCTTCTCACTAGCATCACGCCAACTTTTCCTGGCGAGGTGATTTTGAGAGAAAATCTCTATTTTAGAGCCACGATTAGCTTTGATAAACTAATCGGGGCTACTAGAATTGCACAAGTACGAAAACCTGCCGATAAGTGGCTTCTCGCCGCTCGTTTGGCGATTTTTTTTTTCTCGGAAAAAAAAATTGCCGAAAAGCGCTTTTATTGGCGACTTATCAGGGCTTACTGCATAGCAGTAGGCCTTTTTGGCGAAAAAGGCTCGATAAGTGGCTTATTCACGCTGCTTCTCTCCCCCATCTCGCTCTCTCTTCCCTCCTTTCTCTCGCTTCTAACCCTTCTATCTTCTCTCTCTTCCCTCAATTTTTCTCTTTTCCCTCCTTTTTTTTCTCCATCCCCATACTCCACCTCCCTTTCTCTCTCTCGTAGACAGTGAAAGTTGGGACTGACTTCTGGATTTCACTGCCGAGACAGGCTCAACCCTGCCCTCCTGTACCCCTACTATCCTCTGCCAGACCGCTGCACTCCTCGTTCGCCCTTCTCACCGCCCTAGCTGCCACTGCCAGCCCAACTTGAGCCCCCTAAGAGGCTGCGCTCAGAGCAGTGCCCCTCCGCCCCTAGTTCTGCCTCTTGCTCCAGATTTGATTTGCCTCTATTCATAGACCTGTTCAAGTGATTGGTCTGTAAGGCGCCTTACAGCTTGGCCCAGCTAAACATACACATATTGCCCTTCATCTCCCTAAAGTTATTGTTTCGTTCATTGATTAATCTTAGCTTCTGTTCCCTCTGTTATTTCTATCTGCTCATCAGGTTAGATATGAGCGCTAAGAATTAGTGCAATGTGCATTTAATTGACTAGGTTCATTTATGGAAGAGATATATTGGCAATTTTATTGTTTCACTTATCACAGGCATTTGTGTTAAATGATGGAGTACATTTATTGGTTAGTAAGAATGCCTTTATTTGATGTTACTGCTTGCCAGCGTCATGCAGACATCGTTGTGGGTTGTTGCTGATTAGATTAATGATGAATGCCGTTTTTTATCTGCTCAGGTTTGAGGCAAAGAGTTTCAATCCCGAGGAAACATTCAAGATGTACATTTAAATGCTTCCCCCCATGTTTTGTTTAAATACGATACAATATTATATTCGTCTTGGAAAGAAAAAGTATTTATTTCACATAATAATACAGACGTACACTTAAAAAATTAGGCTCTAAAAGCTCTGTACACTGTAACTTAATCTATAAAAAAAAACCTCCAGTGTTGCTCTCCTAAAAGATATCACAACCCACATTGAATCTACATAATAATAGAAAAACACCGTTGTTTTTTTTAAAAAAATGCTACAAGTATTTTCTCATAGTACAGAGCTGATTTTTTTTTTTTAAACACGTGGGATATTGCTTGTTCTGCAGTGTTAATGTGTCATGTAATTTGTGTTGTACTTATGAATTAAATAGCCTCAAAAATAGATTAGTCAACGTTGAGGTATTTTTTCCCCCTTGAATGGAACCTACGACCTATAGTTATTTTATTATCATAGATTTCTTGTATAGATGAAATAGGTTTATGCTGGGTAAGGAAATGACAGAAATTCTGCCCTGCGCAGAATATACATGCAGTAAACACCCAATAGTGCATCTGCATGCCCCAGGGAAAAGGAATCTATAAAAAGAGAAGCACCGTGGGCTTATTTGCATGCGTGGCCATGCTCAGAATGTAAATATATGCAGTTTATGCAACTTGTGATGTTTTAGAAACTGGAACAGGCGTGCATGTACTGGTGAGTGTAGTGTGCCTTTATTCAATATGCGGACATGGACCTTTGTCTTAGTGACTACAGGAGAAGCATACAGGTTGCCTATCCATATCATGTAAATTATTACACAGCAGTACAGTTCGTGTACTTGGGTTGTGTGTGTTATTACTGACCTGTTGAAGGAATAATAGTGGTAGCGATGATAAATTGTGTCATGTTTCATATTCACGTTCCAACGCAGATTTATTTATTAACTGGAAAGCATTTTTTTTTTATTCTTGGTGAACAAAGCATCTCAGCCTTTTTTATTGCTATTCTCAGTTGGGCTAAGAATGAACAATTGCCTTGCAATAGTGCAAGTTGTAAACAGTCATTTGAAAGCTCTGTCTCCTCTCATCTTTCGGCCACCATGATTTGCCTACAAAGACCATTGTTGTATAATCCTGTCCTAAGTGACAGGCTGCATGCTGCTATTTTTAGGAAAGGGAAAGCACATGGAAGCAGATGTTTACTGTAACATGGATAGTTCTTTGGTGAAAAGCAAACATTCATGATGGGGAGAGTCTGCCTCTAGAGGTGCAGTTTGGAAGTGCACCCAGACCTGTAGAGTTGGGAGTGAATCCAGGGGAACTGAAAAAGAGGTGAGTGGAACCATTGTTTCCAGCCGTACTACTGCCCGAATTTATTGAATATATGAACTCCAAACAGCGCTGCAAATCAAAACCTGCACAGGGAATCCCTACACCAGGGGTGGCCAACTCCAGCACTCAAGGGCCACCGACAGGTCAGGTTATACGGATATACCCTGCTTCAGCACACATGGCTCAATCTGTGAGCCACCTGTGCGGAAGCAGGGATATCTTTAAAACGTGACCTGTTGGTGGCCCATGAAGACAGGAGTTGGCCACCCCCTATTCTATACAGGGTTGCCACCTTCTACTTTGTGTGGCATGGTGGTGCGGCGGCGTCTCAACTGCAGTGAACATGGCTGCGCAGCGTCAAATGACACCTATGGCAACTATGTGGCGCCACGTTGCGTCATGATGCCACGTAGCGTCTGGTTACCACGGCAACGTGGCGTTATTTGACGCCGCGCAGCAATGTTCAATGCAGTTGGAGGGGGAAATTGCAGGAGAATACGGAGAATGCCGGAGACGCCGCCGCACCCCACCGCCACCCGGAGATTGACGACGGCAACTCGTAGCCCGGAGGTAAGTGCCCGAAACCCGGAGTCTCCGGTTCAAACCCTGAAAGGTGCCAACCCTGGTTCTATACTATGATGTTACAATAAATTGAGTAGTATTTGAGGAACAAGGAGTCAATTGCTCATGGTGAGACAAAGCTGGTATTATGGCTTAAACGGGGGTCTAAAGCTTCATTGCATATACCGCAAACATTTTCAGTATTACGATGTTATGTTAGTGCAGAGTAAATGAGTACTTCACGTGATACCTTTTTTATTTGGACTAATAATTGATACTATAAGACATGCTTGAATTGCTGTTATATGACACACTGTGTGTTTACATTTGTACTGATAGTTTCATCTGTTGCACAACTCACTGGGATTGTAAAATGGTAATATGTTAAACTTCTTTAGTGAAATATCTATTGTGCGATACATGAAACTAATGTATATATGATGTTATACATACACTTTCAACATTATAATAGTGTCTTCTAGTTGACAGTTTAAAGAAACATCTCATGATCTCAGGTGCAAATTAAATTATAAATGGCCAAACAGGCCTATTGTACTGTATGATATGATAGTGCTCACAGTTAATGTCACCCAGATACAATGTTTTGGAACTGTCTTGATTTCTAAGGCCTCGGACACGCTTACCGCTGGCGTGCTGAGGCGCGCTGAGGCTCAGGGAAAGCGGGTGCTTTCCCTGGCCTTGCGGTTGCTTACCGCACGCGCTCTCGGCAGGCCGTCAGGGGGCGGTCCGGGGGCGGGCGCGTCACTGGCCGGGGGCGGGCCAGTGACGTCACGGAGCTGGTTCGCCCTCATTGGGCGAACCGCTCACGTGACCGGCCTGTCTCACCGGCAAGCGGGGGAATTTTAAATTCCCCTAAGACCTGCGCTTCCGCAAGCGCGCGGAAGCGCAGGTGAACCCCTACTAAAGCCGCACTAATTGCGGCTGTAGGGGCTCAGTGCTGAGCGGGAGCGCGCGTCAGCACGCTTCCGCAAGCAAGCAGGCAACATGGACGAGGCCTAAAGCAGCCTGGATTCTTAAACATGAAGACCATAAAATGTACTTTGCATTGTTTAGTAAAACGGGGGCTAAATGTTCACCAAGAACCATGAGAATTACAACCAATGTTACAACCGTAGCTGCATTCATTCTGAACCCCTTCAGCCTACATCTGCATCGCCCCAAAGACGGACAGCCCTTGGCCCAGCTGAAGGTTAGCCAAAGGGTGTGAGCCGTTTGCTGCCGTTCGCTGATGTTTGGTGATGTTAAAGCTGCTCTATTACCTTCTGAAACTCACCAGCCTTTTTATCCCCTGTACCCAATGTTTCAACTTACCCTGCCTTATAGAATGCAAGCTCCTTAGACGGTCCTCTAAAACACATTGCAGGTCTCTCCTACCTCTCCTAACACAATTATAATCTTGACTGTAACTGTTACATGCGCCCATAATCATATCTCTAACTGTCCATGAAATGTCTGTAGATTGAATGTATAACCTCTGTTCATTTACTGCAACCATGTATTTTCATCACAAGTGCAACAAGGCGTTACAATTGGTGCTCCTCACTGTTTGAACTACTTAAGAAATTAGGCAATAACTCCTCAGAATGAGAACAAAATACAATTTCACAAGTGCATATATAAAAAGTGCATATAGTGTGACGTGTAATTCTAAATAGGACAGACAATGAAACACACAGTGCTATGATAATGGTGCACAACAACTTTATATAAAGGGGATAATAAGTGCTGCTCAAACCCGTCTAAGAATTGTTCCAAAGGGATAACCGAAATAATAGAAGAAATAGGACAACATTTAGTGCAATATTCATATAATCTGGTGATATTAGTCATATTCACATGTTCCCAAATATTATAGGCATCTCCAAAACTGTGGTAAATATCTACTGTATGACAATAGTCTGCTAGTAGAGGAGAAAAGAGAACAGTGCAGACGGAACCAACTGTTCTTTTTTTTTTAACATTTTTATTAGGAAACAGACAAAATTACAGGCTTATATCACATCACAGTATCCTAATACATTTTGGTCTTCTGGTTTTCGTGTTGAAGAATGGGGGGGGGGGTGACGCCAAGATTGGCGCGACCTCTGGGTCACCGGGTGACCAGGGAAGTGAGAGGTCTGAAAAAGAGAGGGGGGGGGGGGGGTAAGGAACCAACTGTTCTTTATATATTGTATCAACTTTCAAAATGAACACTCACAATGTGTATGTGTATATATAAAACCATCCATGCTCTCTGTGGGACCGGAGGATTTTCACTCTCGCCGCCTCTCCTTCTCTCATGGACATCGGCGTCCCCTATTGAAGTCTCCGCCCTTCCGGGTTGGATCCCCAGATCTTCGTCCATAAAGGAGGACGGGTCTCTCTCTCCGCTCCCTGTAATGCGATCTGGTACACTCTACCCGTTTCACCGCTCTGCGGCTATTATCATCACAACTCTTTGCGCAGGACATACTTGAAAACGAGAGGCAAGTCTCGATGTATTACTTCCTGGTAACACATTTTTTTTTAGAAATAAATGGTTTTAGAATAACAAAGTGCAAGGCTACCAGGGGGAAAAAGAGAAGCAAAAACACAATGGGCCTCATTCTGTAAGCGTCGATAAGGCACTTATTGAGCACTTATCGGCCAAAATGGCTACTCGTATTCAGTAAGCCTCGATAAGTGGCCGATAACAGCCTGTATCGCCGCAAAATCTTATGACCCAAAGAAAATCGCCGATTGAGCAGCGATCAGCCACTTATCGACCATTTTCGGAAGGATCATAAACTGTCGCCGCCTATCGCAGCCCTAAAAGGCGATCTTCTCCCCAAATCCAATTCACCTCCAAATTTAGGTAAGTTGGTGGGGAGAAGCGTCGATGAGCTGCGATATGTCGGGACTTAGAAAAAATCAGGCCCTTTTCCTGCCTCGGATTGATGCCGGGGGTCTCCGCAGCTGATAGCCATTAATACCAGCACCGGAGACCCCCGGCATGCATCCGATGCAGGAAAAATGCATTTACAGCAACTTCATTACCTTAGCGGCATACCGCTAAGGCAATGAAGGGGTTAAACACCCAAGCCAGGCTTACTGTGGCTAGCGAGGGTGGGTGAAGGGGGAATTTGGCCCTTAGTGGCTGTTTAGGCCTTGCGGGTGGGGGTTGCGGGGGGGACTTAACACCTTTATTACCTTAGCGGTTAATACCGCTAAGGTAATAAAGGGGTTAACCCAACCGCTACCCACCCGTAAGGTCTAGACACCCATCCTTAGGGCTAATACATACTTCAACTACCCGTGAGGCCTAAGCACCCACCCCGGACTAACTATACCCACCCTGTACCCATTGAGTAGTATAGTGGTACATCATACCCATATAATAATAATATGGGCATGATAAGCCTCTATAGCACTCAATGGGCACCCTAATCACAATACATTAATGCACCAGACACACAATAATAAAACATAACTCCAAAAAAACACACTTCACTAAATAAAAACAGTAGCCAGCTAATCCAATGAATACAAGCAATAACAACATGAACAATTAATTAATTAATTAAACCATTAACCAATCAAAACAATTAATTCCTAAAATAAGTCCGAATTATTTTAAACAGTAACCAATCAAACCAATTAATTACTAAACCAACTCAAAATTAATAGTAACATTAACCAATCAAACCAATTAATTTCTACATTAATTAATTAATTTAAACATTAAAATACAAATAAATAAATTCAAACAATATCTGAAATAACCATTAAACGCATTAGCTAACATAATACAACATTAACTAAAAACGAACAACAATCACAAACATTTGATTACCATCAAACAGGAAAAAAACCAAACAATGACATCCACATAATAAACTGTAATTAAAAAAAAACAACAGCAATACCAAGCCAGAAATGCCCCCAAAATATTGTCATAATAATGTCTTAATCTGTACCCTAAAATGGTACAGATTAATATATTAGTCAAAAAATCAAAAAACACATCCAATGAAAAAAGCTGTTAAAAAAGACATTTACAAACATTCAATATATTACTTACCATTAGAAGCTGTGGCCCTCCGACTCCCGGGGAAACATGAAGCTCATGTACCTTGAAGGCCTCCAACAGCATCCGATGCCATCCGCCATGAAGATCCGGATCAGGTACCCAATCTTCTTTTTTCTTTCTTTAGTCACCTTCTTCTATTTTCATCTGTCACAATTTCTTGATCTTCTTTATCTTCTATCTTCATCTGTCAATCCAAAAAACCCCATGGTAGATCCCAACCGATGTTGTCTCGTCATCTTCTTGGGCTCAAATGAGGCGTCACGGCCTTACATAGGGCTTGTGACGTCACATTTAGCCTCCAAATGGTTAACAGCCATCTGATTGGCTGTTAAAACCATGTGCCGACTTTAATTTTTTTTTTTTTTTTAAATTACGTCACTTAAAGGGAATGATGCCAGCCAATCAGAGGTAGCGTGGCCAGGTGGCTTCTCCAAAAATACTGGACACAATGGTGAAAGATGCAAAATGCTTGAGGCACACACACACACACACCTCTCTCACTTCCATGCTGTTTCCTCATCTCCCTTGGCCCCACCCCCAGGCTCCTGAAATCTCCTCCTGATTGGCTGCATTACTCTGTAGCAGCCAATAAGGATGGAGGAAGCTGCCCATCCCCCTAGCAACAGCCCTGCTCTCACCCTGCTCGGAGAAATCCTGCGGCCCCCCAAGCCAGCCAGGTCACTATGTCCAGAGAGCTAACACCAATATACACATACATGTTACACATACATGTCCAGTATTACCTCTATTTTTTTTACTGGACAGAGTGTCCAAATACAGGACAGTCTGGTTCAATATTGGACACCTGGCAACCCTAAATTTCAGAGGTCATATACATTTATTATCTCTTACTAAGCACTCTCACTAGAGTATACTGTATGTATTTGTATTCACATATCACATTTGCATGACCTTTTATTTAGGTATTTATTCACTAGTACATTTTTGCGCTGGTTTCTTTTTGCTTCACGTACAAATAAATAAATAAATGTTATCACACAAGTCAAAGTCCGTAATATATTTTTATGAGATATGAAATAGGAAAGAAAATGTTGAGATTTCAGAAAAGAATTCAAAAGACGACACGAGGTGTTTCATAACTTTTGTATGAGGAATAGACACTTTCAAATCAGAGCGGTACTGGAATGCAAGCAATGATGCAACATGCATCTACTGGTTTGTTCTCAAAGGTTTCGTTGAAGACCTCCAAAATTAACAGTGTACAAAAGTCCTCAACTAATTGTACAAATTCCATGCATATTTTGGATACGTCTTCAATGAATGTTCATTTATGACATGACAAGTGTGAAACATTTACATATGCTAAGAGTTTGTAAGACCCTGGGAACACTGAGATAATAAAAAAAAAAGGCTTTGTAAATGCTGAACAGGGAGGTGAAAGAGAAAGAGATTTGGAAACCAATCAATAATTTTTTTCATCTGTCCATACTTTCAGGAATTATTTTAAGACCTTCCATTGTTTATAATATGTCCCCCTGGGCTATTTCCCAAAGAATATTCATTTACCAGAAAGAAAAAAAAAAGAAAACTTCAAGAGTAGAGGTTTTCTTTTAATGTAGCTTTTTCAAGGTTAGCCTTGATCTGACGTATTTCAGGCACAGTAGTGCCAGCTCATCAGTATCAAACCCGTTTCTAGTCCTTGAACTGGTTCTGTGAATGGAGACGCGAGGAGGCCAAGATGTATCCCTTGCCTGTTACCCACAAGCAACCGCAGTAATTGTAGCGCATGTACCTGTATTGTGGGGAGATATACAATGCTGCAAGGATAAACTCCACAGTTGCTCATCCAACCATGAAGCCGCTAGTCTGCGCTCCAAAACATTAACAACAAATGCCCCCCATGTTATATCTTCAGAGTGTAACATCAATTTTATAGCATGGGATATAATGTGATCTAATAATAAAGCACAAGGAAGCCAAGCCACGCATCTATCCGCCAAGCCACGCATCTATCCGCCAAGCCACGCATCTATCCGCCAAGCCACGCATCTATCCGCCAAGCCACGCATCTATCTGCATGTTTTCATAATGTCATAATTTCCCCAAAATGATAAGCTACTTTTATATAGGTCCAAAGCTTTACTGAAGCGCATGATCTAGTAAAGCAGGCATAGGGGCCTGTTCATTGAACTGCGAGAAAGGCGTTTCTGTGTAAAATGTTCAGCCAGATCTCGCCTCTATGTGCCGGGGATTATACAGGGGAGAGGCAAAGGGGGGGGGGGGGGGGCGGATAGAGTACATTAAAGCCAAGGAGATTAACCCCAATCCTCGAGCCCCCCCCCAACAGGTCAAGTTTTCAAGATATCCCAGCTTCAGCACAGATGGCTCAATCAGAGGCTCAGTCTTTAGTGAGCCACCTGTGCTGAAGCAAGAACTGATTGAGCCACCTGTGCTGCAGCAGGGATATCCTGAAAACCTGTCCTGTTGGGGAGGTGGGGGGACGCTTGAGGACTGGAATTGAGCACCCCTGCATTATAGCAAAAGCCCTGTATCCCAATACCATGCAAATACGTAGCCTAATTAACATTGAGGTGAGATGTTATAATTATATATAAAAAGAGGGATAGTAATACATTGCTCTTTCTCTTGCTTCTCTCTCAAACTCTTTTGATGCAGAAAGTGCCTGCAAATTAGATTTTTTTATTTGTATTGTAGCAATATTTTTTGCATTCATTACTCTTAATAAATGCGCTGAAAACCCGAAGTTGCAGTCGCATCTGTTTCTGGCCAATGTTTGATGGCAAAGCTTACAGTTGAATGTAAATCCTTATTTGCTCTTCACAAGTTGCCTTTAGACAGTAAAGAAAGATAGAATTATAAAGAGAACCAATTGTTTTGTTCCTGTATGGCAAGTACATATTCATTCTAAACGTATATAAACAATGTTTTTATCAAACCAGTATTTTAAATGTGCTTATAAAAGTGGAATACACACACAGGCAGTCAAGTCATATAGTTCAATTTCCCTTTCATTTATATCCCATTCCCACTGCTTCAGCTCTGACCTGTGAGTAGTAACACAATAAGAAATATAAGTGTTTATCACAACATCTCAAACAATATCACGGAAAAGCTTTGAACAATGCATGTAAGAACAAAGCTGGAAGTAGTACAGGCAGGAGGAATATTAAAGGCAAGAGAAAAGGAAAAGGTCAGGGGAATCTTCATAGAAAAGGCATTAAAAAGAAAATATTTCTGCAGGACTTGCTCAGTTCAAACTTATTTTTTTTTAATTCTAGTTTACATTTGTTCTGCATTATTATCACCATCCATCTCCCCTCGAGCATTTTAACATCACATGTTTTCAACATACACATCCTGCAAGATATATTGTTAAACTGGCTGCTAAAAGTACATGTTGTTTTCTGTATATATTCTTCTCCGTGTTTCAAAGCCTTACAGTGCTGAAAGGTTAAAGAGAAGCGTTCTCTAACTTTGTGTTTTGCAAGTAATTTCCTCATTCATTTCACTCAAATCGCACATCTCCACCGTTTATATTCAAGTTTAAGATAAGTTATTCTATGTCAGGATGGGTTTATAATGTACAATACGGGAAGGTCCTACAGCAGGGGGAGGGCAACTCCAGTCCTCAAGGGCCACCAACAGGTCAAGTTTTCAGGATAACCCTGCTTCAGCACAGGTGGCGAGCCACTGATTGAGCCACCTGTGCTGAAGCAGGGATATCCTGAAAGCCTGACTTGTTGGTGGACCTTGAGGACTGCAGTTGGCTACCCCTGTCCTACAGTATTGAGAAGGGAGAAGGCGAATCCACGTTTATAAATGTACATTATGGTAAAATCACTTCCACGGCTTATCTTATTGCATTGAACAGATCCTGCAGTAAAGATTGACCTGGAAGATTTATTTATTTATTTATAAAATATTTTACCAGGAAGTAATACATTGAGAGTTACCTCTCGTTTTCAAGTATGTCCTGGGAAGAGAACTCTGCCTGCAACACATGTGGGGACAGACCATCTTCCGCTTTGATCTTTCACATCTTGGTAACATGTGAGATGTGTGGTTTTTGTCTTCACGGTACTTTTGGATGTAGCGGTGCTTCCCCCACCCTCTGGGAGATTTCACTACTACATTGTGTGGTGTATACCTGGTGGCTTACAGTAGATCTGCGTCTCCTGTGGTGTTGTGGAGAAAAGGACAGCTTCTGGGGTAGGATCTGATTCTCTCTCTCTGTGTCAGCGCCTCCATCTCTTGCAGGCTCCAGGGATGTGGAGATAATCCCTGCAGGAGAACTCACTTACACTCCCCTTGATAGATTGCAGTCTCAGCCAAGAGGATATATATCAACAGGATCACTTTATTTAGTGCACTGGCAGATGTTACAGCTCACACAGCATACTTCAGTTCTTGGGGCTTCACCCTCAGGATGTATCCTGGACCTCCACTCCAGGCCAAGGGCACCTGAAGAAGTCCTTGCTCTTCCCTTACTCCCTGGTGGAGTAAAGGGTATAGTCTCCCTCTCCACTCCCCAGGGGAGGGAGTACAAACGTGGCAGAGCCCTGCATAGTTTTTAGGGTAGACGAGCTTCTCTCAAGGAGGTAAAGTCACTGACTCAATTTAGCAGTGCAGCTCCTTAAGTACAAGGGAAGTAGGTGCCAGGTCTGAATCCAGTGATTGGACACACACAGTCCTAGTCCCACCGCCTCACCTGTCACTCAAGAAGCTACTGTGAGTAGGGGAAATCCATGAAAACTCCTGGCAGGCCTGCTTTTACCAGGACATACTGCCAGATTTAGTAGCCAAGGAAACCAGCCTGGCAACATGTACATTGGAGGATTTTGTCACTTTTGTTTTTTTGCCAACCACAGACCAGTTTTGACTGGTTGGAAGTTGTGTGATGCATATCCATCAACCCACAATACCATACCCTGAAACTGTACCTACTTATAATGCCCTGTGCCTATTAAATTCAGCTCTATCTATTTCTGCCAGAGGCTGATACTCAGAACTGTCAGCTAATTAAAGCAGTTGGGAGATTGATTAATTATCTGCTAATGATCAGTTGGTTAGGGGAGGGATTTAATAGTGTGTGTGTGTGTGTGGTCTGTGTGGTGGTGTGTGTGTGTGTGTGTGTGTGTGTGTGTGTGTGTGTGTGCGCACACAGATTTTATTTTATATACAGCTGAACCCTCTTATAAAGCAGTGCTCGGAGGGCACAGATTGTGACCACGTTATAACCGAGATCACAAAATCGGGCGCTTTCATCCGCTTTCGAACGCAGAGGAGGGTCACATGACCCTTCTTTGACCAATAACAGCCCAACAGTGAATACATTTTATATAATAAATATGCAGGAATCGAACCCACGATGTTTCATATGATAGTTCAATTCTCTTGCTGCTACACCACAATGTTGGTGTGATGAACCTGACTATAAACAAACTTAACATCTACAGTAACAGTGCAGTGCAGTGCAGTGCAGTGCAGTGCAGTGTAGTAGATGTTAAGTTTCTTTATAGAGTGAGATTCATCACACCAACCCTGTGGCGTAGCAGCTAGAGAATTGTACCACGATATGAAACGTCATGGGTTAGATTCCTGCATGTGTATTATATAAAATGTATTCACTGTTGGGCTGTCATTGGTCAGAGAAGGGTCATGTGACCATCCTCTGCGCTCGAAAGCGTACGTGCACGCAGCCTGATGAAGCACCGGGTAAGTCAATAAAGCATTGACTGTTATTAAAAAAAAAACCCTTGGAGATGTTTTTAAATCGGGAGCCACGCTGAAACCGCGTTATAAGCGGATCCGCGTTGTAGCAGATCACGCTATGACAGGGTTGAACTGTAAAAGGATCTTTGCATATAGTAAATTGTGCGTGTTATTGACCCTGCTTTGGTGGGGTCACTTGTCTGGAAGCTCATCTACCCCACACTGACCTAGCAAATAAAATGTACCTGTTTCTACAATACTAGAGATCCCGAGGATAATATATACATGTGTGTGTATACAGATATAGCTCACGTTACTGCAACCCGCGGTGCGCTCCTGCAGGTGAAATAGCGCGATAGCTCTGCCCTCTTCGTGCGCGCGCCTGATTCTAAACAATGGGCTCTTCTCCCGCGGGTGCGTTGTGTATGTCCCGCTGCAGCGTGCCACAGGTTGCAATAATGTTGTCCACATCTGTATATATCTATATATATCCCTGTGTGTTTTTTTGTATTGTACTTGCAGAGATTTCCTAATTTAGCAATCCCTAACTAGGCTGGCATACTACATAGGTCACCAAATAGGTTACTTTTTAAATCATAGTCGTTGAGAGCAAATAAGGACCACTTGGTACAGTTAAGGTGCCGATTGGGCACTGTTGGAGTTTCTGTCCGATAGTGCTCCGATCGGCACTATCACAGCTGAATGACTAATCCCGTAGTCGATATCTAAGACTTTACAGCAGGTTAGGATATTAACCATTTGATTCTATCCTTATTTGTGAAGCCATTTTGATTCCAAAATACTATTACAGTATATGCTCTACCACCTCTGCTGAATAGCTGTTCCATTCATCCACTACGTTTCCTCACATTACTCCTGACACCCTCAAGCTTCAGTGCAAGACCCCCCCCCCTTAACATTCCTCTTCTCCCACCCTGTACTTTATTAATATGATTTATGTATACTTGATCGTTTCTATTGTATCACTTCTGTACCTCACTTATTTCAACCTGTCCACATCAATAAGATGTATAACACCTGAAGTAGAGTTCTGCTCTTGCCATGCACTAGGCCCGGGCAGAATTTGAAAAGGTCACAACTGTTCACTTTTATAAAACTAGAGACTAGTTGATAAAAAAAAACCCACATCTCAGAGCAAAAACTTGTCCAATAAATCTTCGAAAAGGTAATTTGATAAAAAAAAGAATCTGGGTAAAGGATATATAAATCCTGTGCTTCCCTTGATTGAAGTAGTGAGTAATATATCACAATCTCCCCATGCCGATTAACCATGTATCAATGACAGTCACACAAAGCCAGTAAGCACAGCATAAATCTCCGTTGCACAGCCTACTTAGGGGATAGTGAGCAAGAGAGTGAGCAAGAGAGGGGGCAGTGAGCAAGCGAGAGGGGGTATGAGAGGGTTGGGGAAGAGATGGTGTAAGAGAGGGAGGTAGATGTGGGGTTATAAGAGAATGTAAAGGGAGAGGTGGGAGAGTGAGAGAGGGAATGAGGCAGGTGGGGAGAGAAATAGAGAAGGGTTACAGAGCGTGGAGCTGTGTGAGAATGGGGGGGGGGGGCTTGCCAGGACACGGTGGGCCGCGGTGGAAACTCTAGTCCTGGGCGCCAGGAAAGCTGTCGGCGGCCCTGCAACCACTGAGTGTGTGTATATATATATATTGTGAGTATTCATGTATATGTCTCTCTCATTATACAGTACCATATATATGAAAGTGGTTTCTTTTTTTAATTAATGTTTACCGTTGGCAATTATTTTTGCACCACATGAGATTTCTTTATGTATGTATGTATGTCTGTATGTATCTTACTATATATTTCTGAAAGCGTCATATGTTTCCGTGTCTGTATGTGTCTCCCTGTGTCCCTCCCTGTGTCCATAGCGGCAATCCCATTGGACCTTGGGCCAGACCAATGAGATTGCTCCCTTGGCCCGCCCGCCCCCGCACACCTTACATTGGCCTGAGGCAGAGTGACGGGCCAAAGGAGAGACACACACACACACACACCACCCCCCCCCCCCCACACGCTCGTCTGCCGGCATACCCCTCACATAGGCCGTCTCCCCCAGCTGACCTATCCCCAAGAGCGCACCCCACACTCTCACCACCCAGATGGCCACTCCCTCACCCGTCGCTCTCCCTCACCCCCCACCCCCGCTCACCCCATGCTCTCCCCCCACGACCGTCTCCCCCCTCTCCCCCCCAGCCCCCCCCACTCTCCCCCCCTCACCCCTCTCCCGCTCTCTGCCACTCCCCGCTCACCCCCCGCCCCGCTTATCCCCCCCCCACCCACACACACAGAGCACGCTCTCTGCGGCTCTCCCTCACACAGGCCGCTCCTCCGGCTGCCTCCGCCTCTCCTCCGGCTGTCTCCGCCTCTCCCCGCGAAAGGCACAGCACCTCCTCACCGGAGCGTCTCAGCCTCTCCGCTGAGGAGCCCGAGGTGGAGGAGGAGGGCGGCCGGTACCCGGAGGAAGAGGAGCGCGGCCGTGTGCAAGGTCAGTAAACGCAGGGGAATTACCGCGTCCCTGACTCCCCCTGCCCTTTGCCCCCTCCCTGCCCCC
>CM071571.1:6189486-6237792 GCA_036426205.1 Ascaphus truei | reverse complement strand
GCCACACTGGGCCCTCCTGCACCGCCACACTGGGTCCTCCTGCACTTCCCCACTGGGCCCTCCTGCACCACCCCACTGGGCCCTCCGGCACCGCCACACTGGGCCCTCCTGCACCGCCACACTGGGCCCTCCTGCACTGCCACACTGGGCCCTCCGGCACCGCCACACTGGGTCCTCCTGCGCTTCCCCACTGGGCCCTCCTGCACCGCTCCACTGCTCCCTTCGCCACTGCCTCTTACAGGTGTAGTAAGAGGGTAAGGCTTGGTGGGATTGTTGTAATATTGTGAGACCCCCAAGCCATTAACCAGTTACTTGTTGCTTGTGTTTATGGTCAAAGACAATACTATTTTTCGAAGGTGCACGAACACTGTACCTTTCATCGCCTGCCAACGTAATGAAAGTCCTTGTCAGCCGAAAGCCATCGCGACACTGGAGGCAGCTACAAGCTTTTGCACTAAGTAAGAAAGCAACAATAAATATTGATTCCCTTTTAGTGACATACACATTTGAGAAAAGCAGCCATATTTTTCAGCTCTCTTTTGCATCTTTAGAATATGACATTTTGACATAGTTTCTGCAAATGAAAATGCCACATTTTAGTTCCAATACTGGATTTTTTATTTAAATGTGCATGAAAGAGAAGAGCAAGGGAATTAAAGCTGCAGTTCAAGCTGTCGTTTTATTTATTTAATAACATTTTTTTTTCATTCAAAATGTGCATCAATACAATCTACACACTGACAAGTGATTAGCTAAGCTGCTGGTCAAGCTGTTTTCCTGTAATCGGTTGCTGACATTTGGCTGGGGGTTCACTAATGCATCTTGGGTAATCTTCTGCTGCAATGACAGCCAAAGTTCTGTGAAGAAGATCATGTGACTAGGCAGGCACTAGATTCAATTGGTTCACTGCTAGAGAGGGCGGGGCTCAAAAAGTTGATGCTGTTTCAGAAAGGGAAGGGGATGTGACTGTATATGGTTGCTATAGGAACAAAAGTGCTTGTTACATTAGAATTCATTACTCTTCTTTCAATGGTGTTCAATACACTCAGTGCTGTTTCTGACAAGTATTGTATCCATTCTACAGCATGGACACTTTTATTAACGCTGCCGTTTATTTTTTTAAATGGTATTTTTTCCCCTTTAATATGTGCATCATTACAATCCACACCATGTTAGTTAATTAGCTAAATTGCCGATCGATCTGTTCTCCTGTGATCGATCGGCGAAGATTTGCCTCAGGGGTTCACTAAATGGCTGTTAGTGCAGCAGAAGAGGACCAAAGATGCAAAGTTCTGTGGGGGAAGATCATGTGACCAGGCAGTCACTAGATACAATTGGTGCACTGCTAGAGAGAGGGCAGGGCTCAAAAAGGGGTGTGCCAGAGTCTGTTTTTCATAGTACAGAGCTGATTTATATTTTAAAAAAATATGTAGAATATTGCTTGGTCTGCAGCTTTAATATAGATAAAAAATATCTTTATATATATCCTGACTGTTCACTCCTACAACAGATTCACCACTTACCCCTAAAACATTTACATCTCAATTTAAAATGACACATCGTTCCTTTATAGAAATTGCTCTATTTTAAGTCTAATTTGAAGAAAAGGTTGATGGGGGAATTCCCCCCAAGCTGTGTGCCCTGTGACCTGCGTGTGAGCTCAAAATCAGCAACAAGTGAAACAGGAAGAGAGAACCGTTAGAAATTAGAATATTTAAAACCCTGTCCTGGCTTCATGCTGCTCTGGAGAAGACATTGAGGACACACGTGTTGTAGGATTTTCAATATTTTCAGATTCTTTGTAAATATTGGCATGTTTTGGTCAGATCAAATTTAGAATTATATTGTATTCATAATATATAATGGGGGATTTTTAGAGTAGGGTAGTTGACGGAAAGTGGGGGCGAGTGAGAGGGGGGAAGGTGTGAGTGAGGAAAAGAGGGAGTAAGAGTGAGACGGAGGGGAGAGAAATACATGGGAAGAGGGTGGGATATAGAGGGGACTCGTGAGGTGTGAAATGGGGGTCGCAATACCGCTGGGGCGGTATATGTATATGGTAAACCTACCCAGCCTAGAAATATTGCAAAGTAAGTATAAACAACCTCACACTGATGGGACCCATCAAGGTAGAAACATGTCTGTGAGTGGTTTGACTTGCTTTGCTAGTCCCATGCTGTGCTTAATAGCTGTGTGAATGGCAATGCATTTGCTTAAATGGGCTCCATGTGAATGGATATTCCAGGCAAAAGGTGTCTCATTGTGTGCTCATTTGCATGTCATTTCCCAGAATCCCTTGCTGCAGTGGGAGCACTGTATGCTAGGTGATAATGGTGAAAGGCAGAGTGGCAGACTTGTCTAAGGCTGAGTCCATAGAGACACCAGCCGTGTGGAGGCGCGCAGAGGCTGAGGGAAAGCAGGTGCTTTCCCTGGCCTTATTAAGCGCG
This sequence comes from Ascaphus truei, assembly GCA_036426205.1. NCBI lineage: Eukaryota > Metazoa > Chordata > Amphibia > Anura > Ascaphidae > Ascaphus > Ascaphus truei. Next base: position 6,235,348 of record CM071571.1, on the reverse strand, counting down.
CCGTCCGGGGGGCGTGTCTGGGAGCGGCCCAGTGATGTCACGGAGCTGGTTCGCCCTCATTGGGCGAACCGCTCACGTGACTGGCCCTCCGCTCCCCTCAGCGCGTAAACGAAAACATTTTTATCTGCTACGCCTCCGCTCTTTATTGGCTATATGCTAACGGTGGAGGTTTTTTGTTGCCTTTTTCACCCACCATAACTTAAAAAATATATATATATACCTGTATATATATATGGTATTTCCTCCACCCTCTGGGAGATTCTGCTGTTACATGGTGTGTAGTGCTGACTACCTGTTGGCTCACAGGTTGCTGAGTGGTCCGCCGGTGGTATTAGGGACGTCTGGACAAGGTTCTGGGGTACATCACTGGTCTTTATCTCTGATGGTACAGCACCTCCATCTGCTGCCGGCTCCAGTAGTATGAAGGCAATCTCCTGCAGAAGAACCACTCCACTCCCCCCAGACAGATTGCACGCTAGGCAGGAGTATATTAACTGGAACCTCTATTTCTTCTGCTTCGGCACAGTCTGCAGACACAACTGCATCTGCTCAGTACAGCTCACACAGGTCTCCAACCTCTGGATGGTCCCTGGACATTCACCCCCAGCCAAGGGCACCAGTTGCAGTCCTTACTCTTCCCTGACTCTCTAATAGAGCCATGGGGAAAGGTTTCACCCCTCTCCCCAAGGGGAGTGAACAGCAGGTGCCAATTCCAGCTACAGCCCCGTGTGAGTACCTGTCTCTTTCAAGGGAAGAGACACTGACTAAATGTACCTATGCAACCTCTTAGGTATAGAGGGGGAAGGTACAAGGTCTGAGCCCAGGATTGGGCAGAACATAGGCCTTGTCCCACCTTCTCCCTGCCACTCAAGAGAGCTGCTTACTGTGGGGAAAACCCATGATCATTGGTCCTGACATTGCCTGCACTGTTACCAGGGCTTGCATGTCAGGGAGGGCAGACTGGTTGCCAAAACCAGGCATGGCTATATATATACACATATATATATATATATATATATATATACATGTAGAGGTATCAGTACCGTGTTAGCCGAGCTTCAATAAGCAAAAAATAAATAGATGATACCGTTCTGTGGCTAACGAAATGCTTTTATTTGTGCGAGCTTTTGAGATACACTGATCTCTTCTTCCGGCGATGTTACAATGAATGAAGCAAGCAAAGGGAATACTTAAAAACAGTGTCTCTTGGAATGTTATCTGTGCTTGTCCTTCCCCCGGTGTGGATGAGATTTATGGCTAGAGGTGTTAAATGGTTTCTGAAAGAAAGTGATGTAAGAGTGTGTGTATCTGTGTGAATATAAATGAATGGAGAGCCCACAGTGTATACAGTGCTTTACAAAAGGGGTGTGTGGAGTGGGAGTTAATTAAAATGGTGTGGGTAGGTGTGGAAATGTGGGAGATAGTGGCATAACTAAAAGTGTGTGTGGATACTATGTGGTCCCTATTGGTGTATAGGGATGGAAAAACAAGGAGTATATGTATGTGTAAGAGACAGCTGTGTGTGCATACATGTAGCACAGTATGTACAGACATGGTCTTTAGCGCTCATGGGAAGAGAGTTCACTTGTGTCAGTAATGACTCATAAAATTTCGATCTCTGTTTAGGCCACCGTTAAGTGTCCCGAACAGTTGCATAAATTTATATTCATGCAACCGTCTCTCTTTCGGTGTTTTAAGATTACCTTTGAGTATGGCAACCCTCAGATCATTCATCTTATGGCCAGAGTCAGAGAAATGTTCGCCGACAGGACTGTCTCTTGTTCCGCGTGTGATGCTGTGGCGATGCAGGTTCATTCTCTTGTTAAGCCCCTGCCCCGTCTCACCTATGTAGTAGCAGCCTCCTGGGCATTTCATGCACATGATGAGGTACACGACATTGCTGGAGGAACAGGTGAACCTTCCTCTGATTTTGTATTCCTGATTCCTGTGTGGTATTTGTATTGTGTCCGCTTTGTAGAGCATTGCGCAGGTTTTGCATCTTGGTTTTGCATATATATATATATCGCACCACCTTGAGAAAGGTCCCACTGGGGGACCGAAACGTCGGTTTTTGTGTATTCTATCAAATATAGAAAATTCATGATTTACTTACCTGCGTGCTGTCCCTTGATGTCGTGTTGCAACCGGTACCGTACGAGAGCTGATAGTGGGAGTTAGACTGGGGTCACCCACTTCAGGGGCCGTGAGATTACCACTGAGCTTCTTCGGCAGCCCAAAGATCTACTTATCACCTTTTTGGCGTAACGGTGCAATCAGAGCAAAAAAAGCTTGATTTCAGAAAATCATAGTATGGCATTTTAACAATTCAGCAGCATGTTGTGTCTTCTTAGAAACCATCAAACATCCATGTAACCATTATACAGCAAGACTATTACACCCAGTAAGAGGGCACAGCGGATGTGTGATGGGGCAGTTCCACTTAGCAGACCCTTACAGTGCTGGAGAGACCAGCAAGTTATACATGGCAACAATTTACCAATGTAATTGGTCTCAACAAATATTCTGTCATCTTTAAAGCCACAATCCCCTATACTCACTACAAAAACAATAACATGTATTTTACTATTGATACAGGCATACCCCGCATTAACATACGCAATGGGACCGGAGCATGTATGTAAAGTGAAAATGTACTTAAAGTGAAGCACTACCTTTTCCCCACTTATTGATGCATGTACTGTACTGCAATCGTCATATACGTGCATAACTGATGTAAATAACGCATGTGTAACAGACTCTATAGTCTCCCCGCTTGCTCACAGCTTTGGTACAGGTAGGGAGCCGGGATTGCTGTTCAGGACGTGCTGACAGGCGCATGCGTAAGCTGCCGTTTGCCTATTGAGCGAAATGTACTTACTCGCGATTGTACTTAAAGTGAGTGTCCTTAAAGCGGGATATGCCTGTATTACATTTACTATTTTTGAGTGTGTCTGTTGTTGTCTTAAGTAATGCAGTCTCCTTTCATAACAAAAGTTGCCTAAAGGAAGTATAATTTTATGGACAAATGTAACAGTGGGAATTTAAAATGGCCTTTATTCTTTTTTGCAGATAGGCTTTTGGTGCCAAATTTGCAAAAACAAAATAACATGCCCTACATACAGTAAGTTAGTGACTGAGTGTCTTCCCTTTACTTGGACTGCAATGTATAAGTGAGACTGGAGTGTTAAATCTCATTTGGTGTCATTTTCAGCACGGCTGCCAGGAGAGTCATGCCTAAAAAATCAGGTGGGTGGGACTTTGCTCCAGTAGATCCTAGAAGAAAGAGGAAGTTAGGATCCCTCCCCCTGGCCCTAAGTGCCCCTTACTTAACCCCTCCCACTGGCCTGACATAACAGCACCTTAGGGGGGTGCCCCTCTGCCTTAACTCATGCCGCCCTATATTTACAAACCCAGGGCTCTGGGCAGGGGTGGGCAACTCCAGTCCTCTTGGGCCACCAACAGGTCAGGTTTTCAGTATATCCCTGCTTCAACACAGGTGGTGCAGTCGAAGACTGAGACACTGATTGAGCCCATCTTGAGCCACCTGTGCTGAAGCAGCGATATCCTGAAAATCTAACCTGTTGGTGGCCCTTGAGGACCGCAGTTGCCCGCCTTCTGCTCCAGGGAAATCAGAATATCCGCATGTCCAATGAGACAATAGAAAGCTGGGTGCTGACCTTGCAGCTTCCTATTGGATGACCACGGTGGCCATCTTTAAATGCCCGGGCAGGAACACTGGCAACTAAACCGGTAAGCATCTCCAAAACATGGGGATCTACAGGGGTGAAAATAACCCGGTTCAGCTCCGGACGAACCCCCTGGTTTGGATTCTGTAAAAACAATAGTCTGGTTTGTGGCTTTAAGGAAAATTATTACTACTTGAAACCTCTTTCTGAAAGAGTTAAATTGTGTTACTTTGTTAGCTGGTAAATTGAGAGGTAAATAAGAGAAAGAGTTCACACGCAGAAACCCGTATCTGTCTGCAAATGTAACATTGTCCACAGGGTTGTGGCTGGTAATTGTCTGAGACAGAAGGCTCAGGGAACTGTATGCTCTGCTGCATTATTCTGCCCGCTAGAGGTTTCCATTCAGTGCTTTATTCCAGACTTCTTTGCTGGACAAAAGAAATAGGATGTACCTAAAAGTATATTCAAGACCACTCATTGCAATCAGTGCTATGTATGACTATGCTCAGGGCCGCAGACAGATTTCTCAGGGCCCTGGACTAGAGTTATGACCAGGCCCCCCATCTCTGTGTTGGCAGTCTTGCGAGCTCCCCCCCACCCATTTCACACCTCGCGATACCCCTCTATTTCCCTCTCTCTTCCAATGTTTTTTTCTCCCCTCTGTCTCACCTCTTACTCCCCCCCCCTTGATACATGTATTTTTCTCCCCTGCGTCTCAGGCCTCGGGCATGGTGCCTCGGGTCGCGCTGATCCGCGCTCCTGCTCTGCCTCGCCTGCTCAAGCACGAGCTTTTTTGCGTCCTGGCAGCCGAGGCAGTGAGCGCGCTTTGGGGGCGAGGCGAAGGCGGAGCGGAGGCGTGGCGGGAGGCATGAGGGAGGCGAGGCGGGGCTAGTCCCTCGCTCCCATTGGCTGTTTTCGGTCACGTGATCGCTCCTCCGCTCCCCTCAGCGCCGAAATTTAAACTTGCTTGTCTGGTCAAAATTTCTGAGCCTCCGCACGCATGCGGAAGCGGCTGCTAAAGCCGCGCTGATCACAGATGCAGGGGTTAAATGTTTGTTAGATGCAGTTGTAACCTTGATGCTGGAGAACCGGAATGTCCCGTTGTCCTTTCCAGGCGTCCGCACTCGCAAACAAGCCGGCGGGTGAGAGATCCGGTGCTGTGCAGGAGCTGATCAGATCCCGGCTGTATTCCCACGTGGTGTCGCCCGCTGACGTCACTGAACCCGCGTCCGAAAATGCGGTCAGTAAAATAATGAATGCAGGCAGGGATGAATATAGCAATAAATGCTGGCTCAGATAATGTCCATAATAAACTCCTACGCGTTTCGTATGATCAATACTTCATCAGGGATATTTGAATCTAATATAGGCATGTATTTAAATACCCTGCTGAAAGCGTTGATTGGTTAGAACTGTGGGGTAGTTCAGCGAATCGCATCTTATCCCGCAGGTGTATCAAATCATTACAATCAAAACATAAATGTATACAATAATATTAAAATGTATATTACAACTAAAATTTTTAATGATAATACTAAAAAGAAAAGGAAAATTAAAAATGGTGCACTGAAATGAAATAGAATAAACATGACATAGGTTAATACATATGATGTAGAATGTGGACATACAATGAAACTCATATAATGGAATCATGAATGCAAATAGCATACTCACAAATGCTGACGTAAAAGTGAATAATACACTAAGTAGAGACAAATGTAACTAATGAAACTATTAAGATCTTAACAATCGAATCCATTATTAATAAAAAATATTAATATTAAACAGATGATGTACTGGTCAAGTATAAAATTAAAAAATATATAATAATATTACCGCTTGAATACATTTTTTTTAAAATGAATCAAAAAACTTATCAAAAAAGCTAAACCTCATTAATATAGAGACCAAACGTGTAATTCGTCATTTAAACCTTCTGGCGCTAATGTATGCATATTACAAATCCAAAAACTCTCTTGTTTCGAGAGGGCTTTAATTCTATCGTCTCCTCTTCGATTTGGTGCTACAATGTGGATACCTTTATAGTTTCATTTAGTTGGATCACTATTATGGTGGATTTTGAAATGGCGTGACACACTATACTTTTCTTAACCTATTTCTTGCGTTCCAAAATTCTCACTTTGAGCTGGCGTTTCGTCCGCCCTATGTACTGTTTGCCGCATGGACATTCTAAAAGATATACGAGGAATGTCGTGTTACCAGAAATACAGTCATCAATAATAAACTTTTCATTAGTCACAAACGAACTAAAGCTTGTTCTTTCTTTATTTAATAGCTTACAGGCCTTACATTTACCACAGCAAAAATTGCCAAGCGGTTTTTGTGTCAACCAGCCAGTTTTTTGCACAGATTTAATACCAATAACTCTGGGGTCCAAACAGTTTTTTTTAAGTTATTTGCTTTTCTGAAGATAAATCTTGGTTTCTTCTACAAATGTGGACCAAGTATTGGATCGTTAGATAATAACCTCCAATTTGTATTAATTATATTTCTTATCTCATTACTTACTGCATTATAGTTTGTGGCAAATTATACAGATATTAATTGTTTTTCTAAGTTATTGCATTGATCAATGTCACTTGATTTCTTTTTCTTTCCACTTAAAATAGAATTTCTGTCCATATTGGTAAAAAGATTGGCACCACCATAGCCTCTTTGAATACATTTCTCAAACAGCATCTCAGATTGTTGTTTAAGATCTCTTAATTCACTACAGTTCCGTCTAAGACGTGTGAACTGGCCTATGGGAATATTTTCAATCCAAGACTTCTTATGATTGCTGCTTGCCAATAGTAGACTATTTGTGTCAACCTTTTTAAAGAATGTTTAATTCAAACTTTATTACCAACTGTAGCCACCAATTGCAAATCCAGAAAAGTGATGGTATTGACATCACTCTCTGAAGTAAAAGTCAGGTTAAAATTATTTTGATTTAAATAAATGGTCATTTCATTTAAAGAGTCCTCATCTCCTTCCCAAACACACAGGATGTCATTTATAAATCTGCACCATAATATAATTTTGTTAGCAAATGGGTAATTGTTCCAAATTACGCCTTGCTCCCAAGCCCCCATATATAGGTTGGCATAACTGGGCGCAAAGCGTGTACCCATTGCTGTGCCGCAGATTTGAATAAAAAGTTTTTTTTAAGACGAGGAAATAATTACATGAAAGTATACAATAGCCATTAAGTACATGCAGCTCAGGATCATCCATCAAGTATTGTGCTATAGCTTCTACACCTGTCATATGTGGTATATTGGTGTATAGGGTCTGTACGTCAAATGTCGCCCACCGATTTTTCCATTCAAAATCTTTAAACAAGCAAAGCACCGCTGCAGTATCTTTAATATAAAAAGGTAATAAACAAACATATTTTTGTAAGAAAAAAATCGACGTATTGTGACAGGTTTAGATGTTAATGAATCAATACCTGACACAATGGGTCTTCCTGGTGGATCTGTAAGGCACTTGTGTATTTTGGGGAGATAATAAAAAAAATAGGGATCCGTGGGCAATCAGAAAATAAAAAAGAATATTCCTTTTTAGTTATTATATTATTAGCTAATGCATCGTCAAGGAGTATTTTCAACTCTACCACATAAACATCAGTAGGATCAGAGTTAAGTTTTTCATAAAACATTGAATCCCCTAATATCCTATTATCCTCTTTCTCATAGTCATCTCTATTTAAAAGAACAACTCCCCTGCCTTTATCCGCTTGTCTTATCACTATTGATTCATTCTTTTGTAATTCCTTCAAAGCTTTATTTTCCTCCCTATTTAGGTTATGCTTTAATTTATATGATTTACCATTTTTAATCATCTCATTAAAATTATTATTTACAACATTAAAAAATGTGTCAATAAAATTCCCTTTAGAATGGGAAGGATAAAATCTTGATTGCGGTTTAAAATCGGTATGTTGACAAGACACAGGATCAGTAAGTAACGATTCGTCACCTGTGGTTGTCAATTCTTCTGTTACTTGACCAGTATCATTCTTCAAAAAATATCTTTTTAGAGTAAGATTTCTCGTGAATTTATGGAGGTCTGAGAAAAGTTGGAACCCATTAGGGCCACTTGTTTTAGCAAACAAAAGGCCTCTTTTCAATACTGCTTTTTGATCTTTATTCAGTATAATAGAGGATAGATTAAAGATGCCGTTATGTGACACCTCTAATCCTCCCATCTCTGTTCCCTGCTTTTTGGCATTGGTCCTGTCCCCTCTCGTCCCTCTTCTGGTGTGTGATGTCTTTTTTGGCCCTTCGGTGTTTCCGTATGACCTCTCTTCTCCAAGTCTCGATCTGTTGTCCCCGAATCTTTGGGGACTACAAATCGTGACTTGAGGGCCTCTAAAAAAGGGAACGTTCAGGAGATTGTTTATCGGACATATGTCTACGTAGATTAGGTGTTTTATCAGATCTCTGATATGTATCAGTTTTCTGATAAGTATCCTTTCGTTTTCATACCTGTCCTCATGTTTACCCCTTTCTTTATCCTCATTCTTTTTATATGAATGAGGTTTTTTTCTTCTCATATGGTGTCTGTTGATATGAATTCTTTTTGGGGTATCCATAATACCCGTTGCTCGCCATTATCTACTCCACTCTATTTTCTAAATCTAGAATTGGAGTCTCTCCCCGGATATCTCCTTGGTGTATAACAGACATGGCCTGCGGCATTGGTTTTATTCTCAAATCTACTCCAGTTTTTCTGTCTTTCTGTCTATTACGTTCATAATCAACCTCGTCTCTACAGAACTTTTTATATTTTATCTTCATGATTTCATTTGCAGAAGCATCTAGTTTGAGTTTCAATTCATATTCGATTTCTGAACAATCTTTTTCTTTGATAATGGGCTCTAGTATATTAATCGCCACACTTATCCCTTTTTCAATTTCTACTAGGGTTTTATTCCGCTCATAAATTATCAATTTCATGAGTTCCATGGAATAGTCTTCTAAAATCCTGTCTCATTCTTTTGTAAAATGATTGTTATCTTTCCCCAAAGGGAGCTATTCTGGTAGCACGAATCTCCCTTCTGGATTTGGGGCAATTTCTTTTTTTGGCCACGTCCTATAAAGAGCTTTTGAGGGGGTTTCCCACACTGCAAGGTTATTTTGGCTAATTTCTTGCCGTTTGGATGGGTGAGGTTGGGGGTTATAGCAAGGCTGTCAGATTCCTTATTACCTGTCAACGTTTTATCCGTTACCCTAAAGCCCAAATCATGACAAACGACGACTTTGGATGTAAATGGCCACAGGTTTATTAACATTTAACAATAATATAAACCTTGCCAGCTGCAAACATTTCAACCATATTAACCTGTTTATATGTCGGCCACTGACACTAATGCCATGTGGACATATTCACCAAAGGTTAGAGCAACCCAAAGTGCAAAGTGAAGGCATATCTACTCCCTTCCGAAGGCCCGAAATAGTAGAGATGGGTGAATTTGTTTCGGTCAGTTCCTTTGGTCTGCGGATTTCCGCGAATCAGTCTGAAAAAGGGCGATTTGTCTTTTCCGGGGGTTTTTTTTATCACCGACAATCCGCAGATTCCGCAATCCGCTGGTGGATTTTAACAATCGGCTGGATTGCTGAATGACTCTTTGGCAAAGTTCCATACCAGGGACGAAACTCGTCAGAGTTTTTCTGCTATGTGTACAATTGCTACTGCACATGACATTTTTCTATACTCGATGATTGCGTTGTTTTTTTCATACCCTCTGCCGGTCATCAGTGATCTGGCCTTTGCGGCTTTCCGCATTCTCTTTCCGGGTTTTTGGCTGGAGCACGCTGATCCTGTGTATCCGATCCAGGCTGATACGATTACGGCATCAACACCGCGAGTACCCTCCCGTCGCAAGACATCGTTTACTGTGTGGGACACCAGGGTTAAGCGGGGGTTGCGGTGTAGAGGTTTGGATGTTTCCCGGGGCATACACTTTACGGTGAGTTCACCGGCATCTCCTGTTCCTCCTCCCGCTACATTCACCCCCCTCCTGCTTGTTAGTCCATAGCACACAAGAAGTCTTTGAAGAATTGTATCATTACCAGTTTCTATATATGAAGAATTTATATGAAGATTTATGCTATCTATCCCGACAGCTCTAGAGCACTAGTTACGGGGGTTAACCCCTTTCCTCACAACAATACATATACATTCCAATGAAAACAATTATAAACATTTTTATTAACCCAAAACGGGAGTCAAGCACTTTCTATCACCAAGTTCTCCCTAAAATAGATGACCACTTGAACTTGACCAATGAGAACTTACTTCTTAAATACAATGTAAAAACCCAATTCCTTGGATAACGTCCCCTCAGCCTCATTCCTAATAGGTCCCTTCGGTCTGTTATTCTATTTGCTTGCATATTCTATTTCAGTATGTGTTATATTATTTATAATGTATTTAATTTGATTATAATAAACAGTTATTTAATGAAGGAGAAATAAAAAATATACAGTTGTGTGAAAAAGAAAGTACACCCTCTTTGAATTCTATGGTTTTACATATCAGGACATAATAACAATCATCTGTTCCTTAGCAGGTCTTAAAATTAGGTAAATACAACCTCAGGTGAACAACAACACATGACATATTACACCGTACTGTACAATAGAAGTTAAGTTTGATAGTAGAGTCAATGACATCACACCAATCCTATAATGTAGCAGGTATAGAATCGCTACAGTGTATGAAGGGTTATGGGTTCGATTCCTGCATGGTATGCTAAAAGTATTAGTGTAGGGGACACGTGTGTGTTTGTGTTTGTGTCCCCGTTAGCAATAAAGCATCGAATGTTATAAAAAAAACAAAACTAAAAAAAACCTTGGAGATATGTGGACGCAGCCTGATGAAGCGAGGAGAGAGCTGCAGAAAGTAGAGAGCTGCAGATGCCGGGTAAGTCCTCGTGCAACGGCCATTTCGCGATCCCGCTTAACACGATCCTGGTTATAACGCGGTTTCATTATGTGGACCCCTGGTATAAGGGGTGTATATATATATATAGCAAATGGAAATATTACTGTGTGCTCATTTGAATGTCTTTCACCATTATCACCCAGCATACAGTGCTTCCACAATGGATTGTGGGCATGCAAATGACATGCAAATGAGCACACACCTTTTGCTTCAAATCCATTTTGACATTGATCCCTATAAGCTTATGCTTGCTGCATAGCACAGCTTTTCAGCACAACCTGGGTTAAGATGCATAGCCAGTAACCCTACTTACAGACAGCTGTTTTTACCTTTTGGGTCTCATCAGTGTGAGGCTAGTTATACTGGCTTTGCAATTTGAAGCTTTGATAGGAATCACCACACATTAGTTAAGTTATGGTGGGTAAAAGAAAGTGACAAAAAAACCTTACCGTAAAGCGCCGCACACACACACACACCACAACAACACAACACACACACACACCACACACACACACACACACACACACACCACACACACACACACACACACACACACACACACCACACACACACACACACAACACACACACACACACACAAACACACCACACTTTCACTCATCAGTCAGGCTAACATCACACAGAATTTCCTTATCTGCCTGAAAGCCGTCTGTCTGATCTTTCCTTTTGCTTTCACTTTTAAGATCTTCCCTTTCTTATGTAAAAAAGGCAATTAGAGACGTATCTGTTTATTTTAAACAAAATGGTTGTTCATTATCATGATCAAAAACCTCTCCATTGTAGACAACTGCTTCTGCTTTGTTGTTGCACTAAGCGGAGTACAGTTTGGTGAAGACTGTCATGATTGAAACACAAAGTCTGATTATTACTTTTTTTTAACTTAATGAACAAACGGATTTATGCAGCTTTGTTAACTTTTGGTTCAGATCTTTGGATACTGAAAGCATTATTTAAAATTCTTTTTTTTCCCCTTAATCAGGAACAACATGACATTAGTGATTAAGAGTGTTTAAACTCAGTGAAGTTTTTTCTTTCGCTTTCCCCCCTGTTTTTGATGTCTTGCTTTTTGATGGCCTAATTGAAACAGTATGTGCGCGTAAACAGGCAGCGTTGCCCCTCTGTCCTCCGTTACATTTAGATGTCTTATCTGCTACTTTGAAACAGAGGAGCCCTCATTGGGAAGACAAGATCCGCTTACTGCTGTTGCTCTGAATGTGAAGTAAAGGTCGTTTCAAACGAGTCCTACAGCACGCTGCCAGTACAATACTTTTTATTTTTTACTAATTGCCTTTACTTTCCATTTTGTTGTAAATCCCTCCAGTTGTTTTCTATTTGGGATAATTGGCACTGTAAATGCATTTTTTTTGTGGGTCCTCTTAAAAAATACTACATTCCCCCCTTTTTTTTAAAATTCTTTTTTTTTTATTTGTATATGTAAAGCACGTGACATTGTATAATTCCACATTATTACCTAAGCTGGCAATTGTTTGGTACTCCTGTTATAAATCTGTAAAAATCCTGATTGTGTGCCTAACGAAATGGCCGCCTTCTAACTTTGTGCTGCCGTCTGTGAAATGCTGCAGCTGATATGTAACATTATATTACTAAGTGTAACACATTATTGTTACAGCTTTCAGAGTAATAGACAATCTGCTGTTTGAAACACCGCAACAGATCTGTTTGTGATACTTTGTTGCCAAAGGGTAGAGCTTACAAAGGTGTGTATCAGAGCCTGTTTCAAAAGAGGACGTGGATGTGACTTTCTAAATGGTTGCTGTAGCAACCAAAGAATAATCAGTACATTATTTTTAAAAAATGGCATTAGGAGTTTAAAAATATGCACACGGTATTATCTAACACTACAGGATCAAAATACACCAACAGCCAGGATGTGTTTACTAGATTACATCGCGGGGGGGGAGGGGGGGAGGGGAGATTTATCCCATTTTTTTAAAACACAAATCTACATATTTGTAAATATATTTAGAAAGTTGGTTTGTGCACACGGTGAGCTGGCCGCTCCCTTCTGTGTGATGCTGCTGGGCTCCAGATCCACAAAAGGATGCCGGGTTTTAGCATTTACTTCCATTAATATGAAGGGGCGCTGAGGCGGGATAAAGCTTAGAATCCTGGAGTGGACGTGGACCTGTGTTTTCAATTAGAGCAGGGGTCCCAAACTCAGTTCTCAAGGGCCACCAACAGGTCAGGTTTTCAGGATATCCCTGCTTAAGCACAGGTGGCTCAATCAGTCCCTGCGTCAGAACAGGTGGGTCAATCAGAGGCACAGTCTTTGACTGAGCCACTGATTGAGATACCTGTGCTGAAGCAGGGATATCAATAAAAGCCGGCCTGTTGGAGGCCCTTGAGGTTTGAGACCCCTGAATTCGAGTTTGCACAGGCAAAGTGGGGGGTGGGCTAAGGGTAGAGGTCACACTTTATTATTATACATCCCTCGCTCCTCCCCTCCCCCTCCTATTCAGCGGTCCTGATAAAAAGGACAATTTTAATTTCCAAAGAAACAAAATCAGAGATTGTTTTTTGTTTTAAGCATAATTACAGTACATTTGTTTCCGGACATCAGTTAGACTAAGTTCTATGGTATTTTTTGTCCGTTACAAGGGATTGAACCTTAAAACTATAATGTTCTAGATCTGCTTTATAACAGTCTTTATCGCCATAGCTGGGGCACTGCTGCTGACTTCTTAATGTTGCTGCATGTTGTGTGATATCTGTCATTGTGGGTTTCAGGGCTGTATTTGAAGTGCTACGAAGCAAATCTTAAAGCAGGAAAACCCCCTGAATAAAGGAAAGTTATACTATTCCCCAGTCTTACCTCTGTGAGACTCCTGGCTTTGCCTCTATCCTCCTTGTTCTCAGAGAAGCCAGACAGTACCCAAAACGCTTTGAACCAGTCCCGTCAGTACCTAGCGGCACTGGGTGGCCATATTATCCTCTGGAAATGTGTAATAAAATAGTGATGGACTTGTGGGTGTACAGGGGATGTTACTGGTCCAGCCGAGCGCCCAACAATTCACAATATACAAAATCAGTAGGGGTTATTAAACATTAAGCTGCGTTACTTTGTCAGCAGTGCTCAGCTCCAGTCCTCAAGCCTCCCCAACAGGTCAGGTTTTCAGGATATGCCAGCTTCAGCACAGGTGGCTCAATCAGTCGCTGCTTCAGCACAGGCGGCTCAATCAGAGGCTCAGTCAAAGGTTTAAGCCACCTGTGCTAAAGCTGGGATATCCTGAAAACCTGACCTGTTGGGAGGATGTTTGAGCACTGGATTTGAGCGCTCCTGCTTTACACTGTAAGTAATGGTGGGAAAGGTATCACGCTGTTGGTGAATTATAAATCTATAGATATAGATGTGCAAAGAGTTCGCTAGATTTTTCTTTCTTATTTTTTTTTTTTTTTTTTACAAAACATCAACTGAATTTTTTGAGGAAATTCAGCCGAAGATGAAGAATTTTATGATCTTTTTACATGATGATTCCGGTCAAATTAATGAAGACTGACAAATCATGTGTGTTTTTGTGGGAAAACTCATGTAGCCCTTTTTAACTTCTGCACTTGCACACTCAAGAGATCATTTAAAATGGGAATTTACAATGGCTGCTGCCATACACTCATATCAAGCAAACAGAGGGTTGTCATGATAACTCCTGATGAAAAGTGAAGAAAAAAACGGCAAAATAAAGAAAATGAAACTGCATTTTACAGCATACATTCTTGGGGTACTTACTGTATGTTGCAACTTCAATTTTGTTTTTAATTAAACAGTTACATGTGTATTAACCCTTTTTTTCTTCAGATCGGTCCGCGGTGCATTGTAGGCCCCTTTTGGAAGCGAAAATGTTAAGTTATGAGGACCTGTTATAAAACGATTACAAATGTAGTCTTCTGCAAAGGTTCTGAAACCTGATAATATGGGAACTTATTGTAACATTTTACATGAGTTATATAAAGTATTCATGCATCTTCTGTCCCCTTCTCTCTCTTCCCTCCCCCCCCTTGAACACCCCTCTCTCCCCCCTTGTACCCCCACTCTCTCTCTCCCCTTCTCTCTGTGCCCTCTTCTCTCTTCTCCCCCTTACAGTCTCCCTTTTCTCTCTTCCTCTCACTCACTTTCACTGACTCTCTCTTCCACTTACTCACTCACTGCAAGACCCTCCCTCCCCCCCAACAAACTTACATTGGAGTGAGGAGGTCTCTTCAGTTCTGCTCCGGTCCTGCGCCAGTGCAGGTATCCAACTTCCAGCGCTGACAGGAGGAGGGAGGGGATTGCAGTGACCATCGGGCTGCTGTATGTGTAACTGGAGAGCTGCTGCCAGGGAGCCGCTACTGGAGAGCCGCTACTGGAGAGCCGCTACTGGAGAGCCGCTACTGGAGAGCCGCTACTGGAGAGTCGCTACTGGAGAGCCGCTACTGGAGAGTCGCTACTGGAGAGCCGCTACTGGAGAGTTGCTACTGGAGAGTCGCTGGAGAGTCGCTACTGGAGAGCCGCTACTGGAGAGTCGCTACTGGAGAGCCGCTACTGGAGAGTCGCTACTGGAGAGTCGCTGCTGGAGAGTCGCTGGAGAGACGCTACTGGAGAGCCGCTACTGGAGAGCCGCTACTGGAGAGTCGCTGGAGAGCCGCTACTGGAGAGCTGCCGCTGGAGAGTCGCTGGAGAGCCGCTACTGGAGAGCCGCTACTGGAGGAGTCGCGGAGAGCGCTACTGGAGAGCCGCTGTGGAGAGCTGCCGCTGGAGAGTCGATGCTGGAGAGCCGCTACGGAGAGCCGCTGCTGGAGAGCCGCGTGGGAGAGCGCTGCTGGAGAGCCGCTGCTCTGGAGCGCCGCTGCTGGAGAGCCGCTGCTGGGAGAGCCGCTGTGGGAGAGCCGCCGGGAGAGCCGCCGCTGGAGAGCGCCGCTGGAGGGAGAGCCGCGCTGGAGAGCCGCCGCTGGAGAGTCGTGGAGAGCTGCTACTGGAGAGCTGCTACTGGAGAGCCGCTACATGGGAGAGTCGCTGAGAGGCCACTACTGGAGAGCGCTACTGGAGAGCAGCTACTGGAGAGGCTATGGATCGTACTGAGAGCGCTACTGGAAGCCGCTGCTGGAGAGCCGCTGCTGAGAGCCGCTGCTGGAGAGCCGCTGCTGGAGCGCGCTGTGGAGAGCCGCTGCTGGAGAGCCGCTGCTGGAGAGCCGCCCGTGGAGAGCCGCCGCTGGAGAGCCGCCGCTGAGAGCCGCCGCTGGAGAGCCGCCGTGGAGACCGCGCTGGAGAGTCGCTGGAGAGTGCTACTTGAGAGCTGCTACTGGAGAGCCGCTACTGGGAGAGTCGCGGGAGAGCCGCTACTGGAGAGCCGCTACTGGAGAGTCGCTACTGGAGAGTCGCTACTGGAGAGCGACTGGAGAGCCGCCTACTGGAGAGTGCTACTGGAGAGTCGCTGGAGAGTCGCTACTGGAGAGCCGCTACTGGAGAGTCGCTACTGGAGAGCCGCTACTGGAGAGTCGCATAATGGAGAGTCGCTGCTGGAGAGTCGCTGGGAGCCGCTAATGGAGAGCCGCTACTGGAGAGTCGCTGGAGAGCCGCTACTGGAGAGCTGCGTGGAGAGTCGGCTGGAGAGAGCGCTATGGAGAGCCGCTACTGGAGAGCCGCTACTGGGAGAGCCGCTACTGGAGAGCCGCTACTGGAGAGCCCTACTGGAGAGCCGGCTACGGAGAAGCGTACTGGAGAGCCGCTGGAGAGCTGCGCTGGAGAGTCGCTGCTGGAGGAGCCGCTTGGCTACTGGAGAGCCGCTACTGGAGAGCCCGCTGCTGGAGAGCCGCTGCTGGAGAGCCGCTGCTGGAGCGCCGCTGCGGGAGCCGCTGCTGGAGAGCCGGTGGAGAGCCGCGCTGGAGAGCCGCCGCTGGAGAGCCGCCGCTGGAGAGCAGCCGCTGGAGAGCCGCGCTGGAGAGTCGCTGGAGAGATGCTACTGAGAGCTGCACTGGAGAGCCGCTACTGAGAGGTCGATGGAGGAGCCACTACTGGAGAGCCGCTACTGGAGAGCCGCTACTGGAGGTCGCTACTGGAGGAGGTCGCGACTGAGACCTGGGAGCCGCTGTGGGAGCCGCGCTGGAGAAGCCGATGCTGGAGAGCCGCTGCTGGAGAGCCGCTGCTGGAGAGCCGCCGCTGGAGAGCCGCCGCTGGAGAGCCGCCGCTGGAGAGCCGCCGCTGGAGAGCCGCCGCTGGAGAGTCGCTGGAGAGCTGCTACTGGAGAGCTGCTACTGGAGAGCCGCTACTGGAGAGTCGCTGGAGAGCCACTACTGGAGAGCCGCTACTGGAGAGCCGCTACTGGAGAGTCGCTACTGGAGAGTCGCTACTGGAGAGCCGCTGCTGGAGAGCCGCTGCTGGAGAGCCGCTGCTGGAGAGCCGCTGCTGGAGAGCCGCTGCTGGAGAGCCGCTGGAGAGCCGCTGCTGGAGAGCCGCTGCTGGAGAGCCGCTACTGAAGAGCCGCTACTGGAGAGCCGCTGCTGGAGAGCCGCTGCTGGAGAGCCGCTGGAGAGCTGCTGCTGGAGAGCCGCTGCTGGAGAGTTGCTGGAGAGTCGCTACTGGAAACCTACCACTGTGACAGTTGTCCTATCACCAGCCACAGACAGCCTATCACCGGCTGCGTCCCACCTTGACTACCTTTGTGTCCCACTAGTGGAACATGTCCCACTGGTTAAGAAACACTGTGCTAAAGGACACTAAAAAAAGCACATGAAGCACTCGACAGATTTACAGATAGACAGATAGACAGACAGAAAGATAGATACACAGACAGACACACACACAGACAGATACACAGATAGACAGACAGACACACACACAGACAGATACACAGATAGACAGACAGACACACACACAGACAGATACACAGATAGACAGACAGACAGACACACACACAGACAGATACACAGATAGACAGACAAATAGACAGCGATAGACAGATAGACAGCAATAGACAGACACACAGACAGATACACAGATAGACAGACAAATAGACAGCGACAGACAGCAATAGACAGATAGACAGCAATAGACAGATAGACAGACAGATACACAGATAGACAGAGAAATAGACAGCGACAGACAGCGATAGACAGATAGACAGACACACACACAGACAGATACACAGATACACAGATAGACAGACAAATAGACAGCGACAGACAGTGATAGACAGATAGACAGCAATAGGCAGACAGTGATAGACAAATACAAAGATACACAGATAGACAGACAGCAGTAGACATATACTGTACATAGACAGACAGACAGACAGATAGACAGCAGTAGACAGGACTGCAGCAACAAGTCCATATGGAAAATAAGCGCAATAATGTCACTCAAATGACCCCTATTTACCAGCACATTTATTAATATTGATGCAAAGAAAGACAGGAAAGGAGACCGTTATATTTGTTAATGAATATGTAACATTGTAAAATTAGTTTAATGGGGGGGTGGGGGGGCGACACATTTTACTTGCTTTTAGCATGCCTAAGAATTCAGATGCAGAAAATAAATCTTTGATTTTTTTTTTTTTTAAATATAGTATTGAAGCAGGGGGTCTCCAAAGCGGAATCCCATTAATTTCAGCTCTGGGGACCCCCTGCTTCTCGACATACTTACCTGTATATGGGGTGCCGGCAGCTACTCCAGGGTTCACTATATGGCTGCTTGTCAAAGCTGCCGGGCCCCGCGTGGCATCACTCGGTGCAACTTCCTATTGGCCCATGTGACGAGGAAGCTGAAAACTGCAGCGATACCGGCACCCCCCTTTGGAGGTAAGTATCTCCGCGAATGCAGTCCCCCCCAAAGCTGAAATGAATGGGGTTCAGCTCCATGGCCCCCCTGCTTCAATCCTGCATTAAAAAATGGAGAGGAAAAAAAATTGCTATTTTACAGCAATTCTACAACAAGCGTTTGTTGCAAAGTTTGAGCTGATTTTGTGGCATATGCTGTATCAGAGTTTGACCTTGATGAACAGGGCAAATTAAATGTACAATATTACTAGTTGATTA
This sequence comes from Ascaphus truei, assembly GCA_036426205.1. Taxonomy (NCBI): domain Eukaryota; kingdom Metazoa; phylum Chordata; class Amphibia; order Anura; family Ascaphidae; genus Ascaphus; species Ascaphus truei. The sequence continues at coordinate 6,216,660 of CM071571.1, read as the reverse complement.
GTATAATCCATATTATTAATGATTGGTCTTCTGGTATAATTAGTAACCGGCTTCAGAGCATAAATCACAAACCATAAATCAGGTCAGTTCTGATGTTATATTTACATTATGAAATCCATATACCATAGAATGAAAATATAACATCAATATTAAACAGATTAATTACGAGTCTGCTTTCTTCTTTATTTAATATGTATTTCATATTCCATTGGAACCCTTTGCATGCTACAAGTGCCTGCAATGTGCCACTGTCTGGAAACATTTACCTTACTGCAGCTAAAATTAAAACATGAAAAACACGAAAAACACCAACATTGCAAAGACAAGATGTGAAAATAATTTGCTGAACTTCAGAAATCAGGCAAAATTTGCAGGGGGGGGGGAGGGGTGTGTTTCCCCGTGAAAATAGTAAGCTTCGCTAGGTAATATCGTCGAGGGTCTGCACCAATCAGGCAGAATCGCGATGCCTACCATGAAAGTCAATGGCAGATATTGCCGATTCGGGCGCCGTAACGCGGATCATGCTTTGATGACTTGGCCAATGTGCAAGGGCATGTAGTCTTACAAACGCGGCTATTTTCACTTCATTCTGGTTGGGACGGTGGGGGAAGCATGGCATTCACAAAATAAAGCTTTAGCTCGCTTGCTGCCTCGGCCAGTCATGATGGCAACCCACGGCAGGGGTTAATGTTCCACCTCAGGGCTAGAAAATGCCCCAGCCCTGGTAATGATTAAATGATGTTGATGTACATGTTCCTATGGGCTTTACACTATGTTAAGTGTTATCTCATTGTGTGCCTGGGCTAGCAACAATAGCTAAGTATCAAGCACAGTGAGTCCAAGGGCTAGACTTTGTATAGGCCAGGTGCAGTGCTAAGGACAATAGGAGACTCAGGGAGGATGCTCCCACATTCAGAAGTTGGAGTATTGTTATCTCCCCAGCGGTGAAGCATCTAACCCTGAGGGAGGCCTGGAACTGAATTTGGGTTTGGGTTCTGGCCCTGTCCGCCCGCTTCCCATTAGTCAGTTCCAAATTAACAAGCAACCAGGCCCCACAGGGGCTGTCCAAAGGCATTGGCTCCACCCACTCTCCTAATTGGTCCGTTCTGGATGCTACCCATGATCCTGATTGGCTCAGTGGAATAATGGATTGATGCTGATTGGTCATCACACAATTTTCCATGTTTCCAAATGGAGGGCGGGTAAGTATACAAGAAAACGCCTATCAGAGCTCCACAGTTGTTCTTGGTTGGTCTCGGTGTCGAGAGACCAACTGTCACGGGCAGTGACTGCATGGCTAGAGCCCAGTTGCTGCAACAGGCTGACAGAAGTCGATAGACAGAGAAGGTCAGAGGCAGGAAGCAGGTAGTTACCGGTGGTAAGTGGACAGGAAATGGTCAGAGGTAAGAAACGGTAATCAGCAGATAGGCAATGGTCAGAGGCAGGTAGCAGTGGTCAGTGGACAGACAATGATCAGAGGTAGCAGGCAGGTAGCGGTGGTCAGGTCCAAATAGGGTCTGGAAATGGAGAGCGCAAACAATATATGGCAGCAAGCTTGATTAGGGGAAACCTCAGTAATCGGGCAACCATGAGAGGTTTAGAAAGGCCTGGCTGCTGATTATGAACAGTTGCTGTTCATGCTGGTGATCAGTAGCTTTCAGAAAGCTCTCTGCAGAAACAGCATTAGATAAATAGCAGTCCTGGTGGCAGACAGGCAGAACTGCAGCCTAGGAATGCAGAAACCAGGGTTCACGTCCCATGAGGGACATCCCTGACATCAACTCTATCGAAAACTGTATGGCTGGGTGGTAATCTCTTGTTACTGAGATAGAGGAATGGACTTTTGAGGCGGCATCCAGAGTGAGCTAGCTTTGGCAGCACCCGACACCTAGCAAACTAGAAGTTCCCCATTTGGTAAGGTATTTGCTGTATTTTTTATGTGTGGTTCACTGTTGACAACAGCTGTTGTTTATTAACTCCTGCGCTCTGCCTGGTGTTTTGCGATCATAAGTAGTCTGGTCAACCCAAACCGTGACACTGGTGATCAGGAGCAAAATTCCGAGGAACTGTTGAAAGCGATAAAATAAAGAAAACAGTGAGGTATTTTCTAGCAACAACTGGAGTTTTATCTATTAATATCGCCACCCAGGTCACCGGTACAAAGTTGCAATGCCATCTCCTCCTAATGATGTTGTAGCTTTGTATTGGGCGCCATGCATCAAGCATGACCAGGAAGCTTTTTGCTGTCAGGGAGAGATTATCCCCCTCCCCGGACAAAGGGGGTGATATGTCAGAACTGAGGGGTCTCCAGAGCTCAGGACACCACAGACTGGCTCTAGAGGAATACCTGTTTTGGGTGATTAAACCTTTGGTTGCCCTATCGATGTAGCTACTACATCAGGGAGTCGGGCACTTCTACATACACCCTAAAGACCCTGCTCATTTTTCTAGGAGAGATAGCGTTTGTCACTAAGGGGAACAAAAAAGGGAGGACTCCTTCTTTTCCATCATCCGTGACGGCGCGGTCACATGATCGCGAGTGCCAGAGGGGCCGTGATACTCTGGTGCCGCGGCCCCTCAGGGACTCAAAGGGTTAAACCCACTATGTCTCCCCCCCCCCCCCCCTCATCAGAAAGAAAACACTTAGCGCGGACTGCCGCTTTAAACGCATTTATTTGCCAAATGCTCCAATCAATCTGGAATTAAAACGCCTTGAACATCTATACAAGATGTGTTTATTAAAATTGCTCCGCAAATACCATAGAGATAAAAGCTTTTAATCGAAGATCTAAAATGTCAGAGATTTGCTTTTCAGACTACTACTGAAAGCCGTGGGAGACCCTACAGTTGCACAGGAAGTAAAATAAAGCACGCCTAATTCCCGGTAGTCACAGACCAATTTAAATATAAAAAATTGGCACACGTACAATATTTAGATATATGTAAAATATTTGGCAAACAAGGTGCATTGGGACGTCTTGTTACAAGTATGCTGCTGGGGGTTTGTTAATGTGATTTAGGGTTTATCCATACAGCACAATAATAATGACATGAACATTTATTTCACGTATTTAGGCCCAGACTCACTAAACTCCGTAAAATCCGGGCAAATAATATGACATTACATAAATTATGAACAGATATGATATGCCCTGCGTTTTACAGCATACTCTCAAAGCAACATTACGTTACATGGCCTTTCCGGTATTTAGTGAGTCTGGTCCTAAGTGTATAAGCAATTCTTTATCTAGTCTAATTAACTGATTGGGACGGGGAAAACTATAGGATTCCTCACTAATTACTTTCCTGTGGAGGGTTGTATACTGTAAGTAATTGAATCTTGTGTCAAGCCCAATGAACCTGGGTAACTGAGTATGGTTTCTTTCTTCTGCACTACTCATGCTTTATCCACGGTAAGAAGGTATTGATGAAAATGAGTTTACAGAATGGCCCACCGTAAGTATAGATGTGGTTATAATGTAGCATTCCAACTGTCCTAGCCAACACGTTGAAGGGAGAGTGGGAGGAGCCTAGGACCAATGTAAGGAGGTGGGACCTTCTTCTGCTGGGATCTTCCTACACTAAGCCCCCTTGTCGGCAGCACTGCGCTTATAGTGCCGGCGACGCGACGTTGCGGCAAAACAAATGAATTGCCGCCGTCGCGTGTGCTTATAGTAGAAGTGCCGTGACGGAGCGACGGCTTGGTCGTGATCGCTGGAAGTCAATTTGATTTTTCCAGCGACCGCAGCATGACGTCGCTGTCGCCGGCGCTATAAACGCAACCTTAGAATGACAAAGCTGAATATCAGCTTGCTGAGAGTGTTGCGTTGGTTGTCATGCAGAGAGAAGGCGTGACCACCTTGCCATGTACCAGGCATGATGATTTATCACAGACGTTGGGTGAGAACTTTGAAGACCGCAGTGTTGTGTGTGAGATGGACATCCTACAATGCTACAAACCTGGACCCGTACCTACAGCACCAAGACCTGCTGCGCGGACAGAAGAAAACAGCCGGGGTGCTACATGTGCTCTCCAATAATGCATCTGGAACATGTGAATAAACTGGCTTAATGCAACATGATAAAGTCTGTGCTTAAAATGTATCTGTGGTCTAATGGAAAGATTGAATCAGCGCTGCAGCTGAAATCTGTAATATTGTTTCCATGCCAGCTTTTACATCTAAGAGCTAAAGTACATTGATGGCTGCTAGCAAATTCAATTGCCGATGCAGTTTTTTCTGCTCGCGATTTACTCTTCCATGTGTAGCGTTTAGTTGTCTTGGCAATGACCTTTGTAGCAAGAAAAGCAGTGTTTAGGTTGGACCTCAGATTTACCTTTCATTTCCATTTAATTTGATTTGACTGTGAAATGTCACTTCCATTGCATTGATTAAGCTTTATTGCTGTCACCACCAGGCCTGTTAGTGAGGTCACAGGCCAACCGATGGCGGTCATTATGGTTCAATCTCTTGGATACCAATACAGAACGGCTCTTATCAGTTCTGCATTTACCCATATCTAAAAATACGAGGCACAAAACCATGGGTCTTTTAAATCAACACAAGGTTGAACCTTTCCCTCTTGCAAAATCAAAACATACAGCAGATATATGAGTAGTGAGTAGCATGTAACAATTTGTTACAGGTGCATGTATCATTTGATTTAAATAGTGCCAACAGTGTATGTAGCACTTTATAAGAGTACCATAATACAAATCAAAATAAATACAAATATTGGGAAAAAGAGCAGCAAATTAATGACAACATGAGGCAAAGGGATACCCTCCCCTGAAGAGCTTACAATCTAAGCATTTGGTAGCCAACTCCAGTCTTCAAGAGCCACCAACAGGTCAGGATTTCAGGAATACCGTGCGCCGCACAGGGGGATCAATCATAGTGGGCTCAGTCTTCCGACTGAGCCACTGATTGAGCCACCTGTGCTGAAGCAGACTCTTCGACTGAACCACTGATTGAGCCACCTGTGCTGAAGCAAGGATATCCTGAAAACCTGACCTGTTGGTGGCCCTTGAGTACTGGAGTTGGCCCTCCTGATCTAAGTATTCACTGCTGTGTCAGTGAAGTGTATGGAATTTCACGGAGCTCTGATCCCAGAGAACTGTCTGCTGCTGCTCACATACAGTAAGTACGGTGATGTTCCTCTCTCACAAAGGCTGAATATATCAGAAAGCAGACAGTGAACTATTGACTGTAAAGATTAAATATGTTTCTATTTGTATAAAATCTCGTATAATGCTTGTCTCGTCAGATACGTATTGTGCTATACTTTTATCTCTTTGACTAATGGTGGTATTAGATTTACTTTATACAATACAAAGAAAAAGGGCAAGTGAAAATTTGCCAAAATAGATTAGCTGAACATTGTAAAAAAAAAAAAAATACTTTAAAAATACTTATTCTTGTTTTAATCTTCCCCTCAATATCCACCGAGCACCTTCTCTCTCCACCTGCAAGGCCCGTCTCAAAACTCACCTCCTTAAAGCCGCAGAACATGGTGACACCGGGGTCTGAATCACGTTCATTTCAGCTCCCCCTGATTTTACCTCGGAAGGGGGTACCGGTAGCAGCTCCGGCAGCGCTTAGTGGGGCTATCGAAATGGCAGCTTTCAATGTCACGCGGGCTAATAGGAAGCTGGGACGTGATCACGTGGCCCGTTCCCTGTGTCCCGCAGGGGAGCACCTGTTGGGGGGCGCAGGGAACGACCCGCGGGGAGAGTTAAAAATGAACACGTGGGGGCACTGCAAAAGTATTTTATTGCTTTGTGTATAAAAAAAGATACTGCTGGTCCTGATGGGGGGACGTCACCAAAGGACCTGTTTAGTTTTTCTCTTTATTACTCCAGGGCTCTAAAATGCTATTGATTTAACATGTTATGTTAAAATTCCTATCATCGCTAGGCCCGTCCCCGATATGCGCTTTATATCAAATTCATTTTTTATGAGTCTTGCATCAATAGTGGTAGATTAATTAGTGAAACTGTGCACGTTCATCAATAGCCCATACGCATTCCAGATCCATACGGATGCTTAAAATGCAAAGTCGAGAGGAGCGTAATGTCATCACACATTGGCAATGATTTACAACGAAAATGGTGACTATCAAAGCAATGAAGTGGATTTTCTCAAGAAGCTGGCGGCTCTTAGGAAATTGGCATCGATATTAACTGGAGACCGTCAAATTCTTATCAGCAAATGAACGGAGCATTCTGAGTAGTCAGCCCTCGGGTGTGGGCACGTGCTAACTTTTTCTTCCCAGACTGTGATGTAAGTTCCCTCTCTCAACCATCTTATACTGATTGTGATATACACACCAGACTAGGAGTAGCCAACTCCAGTCCCCAAGAGCCACCAACAGGTCAGGATTTCAGGATATCCCTGCTTCAGCACAGGTGGCTCAATCAGTGGCTCAGTCTTCGACTGTGCTGAAGCAGGGATACCCTGAAAGCCTGACCTAGAGGACTGGAGTTGGCAACCCCTGCATCAGACAGCTTGACCACCAAGTACCTACCTTGGGGGCGGAAAGTATTGATGTTCAATGTTGGTTGTACTAAATGCATATGAAATACTTTTAGTCGATACTCCCCTAGTATTGACAATGCGCTGTTAGCATTAAAAGAAAGAGGTCTCGGTGGCTCCTCTTCTGCAAAGTGCGAATAGCGCCGATCCGACCCCGTCACACTCACAGCCGCGTCGGCTTCTATAGGGTTTTCTGTGCGGTCGCACCAGATCGGGTGCTACTTGCAAATGAAAGAACATGGCATAAAATTGCCTAAAACCTTCAACAAGTCCTTTTTTTTTTTGGTTACAAATTGAATTAACGATCAAATGTATCTCATGTTTTGGAGGAACATAAAACCTATATATATATATATATATATATATATATATATATATATACTTGGAACATTTTAAACCTTTCTAACAAAGTTATAGAAAATTCTTTAACAGACGCCTCTCATAAGTACATGCATGCATGCTTTCAGTGTAATGCTAATAAAAGCAATACATGTATAATAAATCACATTATGTAACATAGCCTTAGAAGACACCCACTAACCACCTGCTGTGTACACTGTGCTAGACTAAAACACAAGTTCCACATTCTTATTTGCTTAGATATAAGGGAAAGTGATGCTGTTTTTTTTAACATACTGTATCCAATGCATTGCTATAAACTCTGATATCTACCAATCAGATAATGGCTGCTTAAGGCAGAGGGGCGCAAAATAATCGGGAGGGGGGAGCGTGGCGCTTACAGAGGACCCCGTGCTAATCCCCACAACATTTAAATTAAATGCCGGGGGAGGGAGTGAGGCCTGTATCACACCCTCTTACTTTGTTTCCGGCGTCTTCTGGCGACACGTCGCCATGACAACGTGGCGTCAGATGACACCAGAGAAAAGGTTAGAAAAAAAAGATTGCGCACCCCTGACTCAAAGCGCATATCTCACAGCGTCACCCGAATTCCCAATGTTCAGGACATCTTCACCTTGTAGTCAGGGAGAAAGATTTAGGAGGTTATCCATGTAGAGATGGGGGAATCTGTCGAAATCCGATTCACGTGTATTTCTCTCACTAATTCTTGGAAAAGTATGAAGAATCTCGAATTTTTTTGATTTTTTTATGATTAAAAAAAAAAAAACGTTACGACTTTAAAAAAAATATATATATTGCCGACGACTTTTCGTGGCAAATTTGAATTTTGGAGAGAAAAAAATTGCCCGTCTCTAATTCATTTAACTATGATTGTGCTAATTTGGAGAACACAGAAGTCTCATTGACATCAGTTACAGTTTCCGTGCGATAATGCCCGATCAGCACTATTGCAGTTAAGTTAATAACGTCATAGAAGGAGTTGAGGACGTACCCTCTACAAGAATTAATTTACAGCTACATTTAGAATATGATGCAACCTTGTTCCCAAGTATAATCTTTTGTGCCTTTATAAAAATGCCTAATGGTGAAGGAGTTTACTATTTTTGTATCGTAAGAGTTCTTATTTTTTGCTTTCCTGATTTAAGTGGCAATTTGAGGAGAGATGTGTGAAATATTTGCTTGCGTTTGTGAAATGTGAGAATTTTAGATATTAGAATACTTCATTCACTTGCATTGAAAAAGAAAAACGACAAAAAGATACAGAAAATAGCTTCTTTTTTAAAACTTTTTTGGATGAGTTGAGGCGATTGCTGTTGTAACCCATCTCACTGGATTTCAAAGCGTTGCAGGCCCCGGGGATACGGTTCACTGCTGCAGTGTAACGCAGTCGTTTTAAACTTGCACAGGAGGTTATCAGATGTCCCTGAAAAAATCTGGTAATAATAGACATGTTGTGTTCTGAGACCCAATCATTTTATTGCGCTATATTTTTCGTTTAACCCCTTGGAGTTTCTGATCTCCATCACGTGTCGCGGGAAGTGAATGGAAGTGAAGGTTCCACAGGAGCACTGAACGGAACCTTTTGCTCCTAGAAAACGATCGTTTGTTGCATGACGAGCGCTGTACGGTATATACAGTAGCACCCACAGTGCCGGCTCTTTTGACTTTCGGCATGGGGCACGAAAAGCGCTAATGATTCAAATGGGAAAATGACAATGACAATACAATCCTTATATAAATGGTACAGTATGTAGACTAATATGCTGTAGAAAACTGTTTATTTAGAAAAAATACATGCATTACAACAGCAGTAGAATTTTTACATACATAGGATAATTAGTTCTGCAAAGTCACGGAAAATGTGACTGCAAGAGTCCCACTACATTTAAAGGAGCAAAATATGAAAAATCCTTTGTTTTTAACTAAATCATTTCTGTAGCATTGGATAATACTGTCTGCATTTTGTTTAACTCCTAATGCAATTTTTAATGGTTTGTTTAATGTACTGATCATCCTTTGGTTGCTACAACAACCATTTAGAAAGTCAAATCCCCTTCCTCTTTTGAAACAGGCACTGACACACCTTTTTTGAGCTCTGCCCATTGGCAACAAAGTATCACAAACAGACCTGTTGCTGTGTTCCAAACAGCAGACTGCCTTTTACTCTGAAAGCTGTAACAATGTCCATAGAAGAAAAGGTGTGTGAAGTCCCAATGAAAAAAAATCAATGGTAGCCCATGCACTAATAGGGGCTTCCCATATCCAAAACCCACAGAACTGCACATGTACAGTAAATGTCCAAGGGTAAAGCTACAGTGGATAGGACAGCTTACTATAAGGAAGGGAACGGCACCCCGTGCGAGGCTGGGGAATGACCGCAGCAGCTTGCGCTCCCGTCGTCACGTCCGCTCTCCACTGCGTGATGACGTCACCTCTACACGTGAATATATTCTGAGTCAATTGATAAAGTTTTAATCTATTTTGACTGATGGTCTTTTCTCTTTTTGCGCTTCCTGTTTTTTTGTAGCTGTAACAATGTGTTACCCGTAGTAATATAATGTTACGTATGAGCTGCAGCACGTCGCGCAGGCTGCAGCACAAAGTTACAAAGCGGCCACAATCAGGATAGTTACAGATTTATACAGGAGCGCCAAACAGTTTCCAGCTTAGGTAAGAATGTAGAATGATACATTGTCACGTGATTTACATATAGAAATAAGCTTACATGAAAAAGGGGGGGGGAGGTAAGTAGTATTTCTGCTTTCATGGACTGCACTGCTGAAAACCATAGGCCTAATAAATTGATAAAGATACTGATGGAGTCGCGAATGGAGATGAAATAAAATGAAAGATGCAACCCATTTGCTACTATTCTTTTTACATTTCTTTCCTAAATTACCATATTTTAAGAGATCTGCAAATTTGGGGCCCAACTCCTAAATATACCATACCAATTGTATTTTAGTATGGGAAAATTGGAAACTTCTGGAGGTGTTTGCAAAGAATTAGATGAGCACGAAGTTAAATAGAAAGTATACTTAAATATTCCAGGACCTAGTAAATGAAACCAAAGTGTGAGGAATTGGGACATTGAAACCCATTAGTGCATCTGCATTATTTTTGATGTATTAATCGTCTGTTCAGTAATGGTCCACCAGGAGCCAGTTGCTAAGTTTAGAGAAGCTGCCATTGACTTTGCAGCAAAACATTGCATTTGGGTGTGTTAATTGATGTAATCATTGCATGTGCATATTATTTTCATGCAATTAGAAAAGCACCTATTTAACTGCAAACATCTTTCTTGTACGTGTACAGCAGGATTTTGTGTTAAATATTACTTACCTTTGGTGGCCATTGTAATGTTGTCCTTTAATCATTTATGTGTTCTTGTTTCAAGAACATCTCTGAATTGATACTAATATATATGTAGTATGTATTGATATATGCACACACACACACACACACACACACACACACACACACACACAAGGGAGTGTGTATTGCTTTGATGAGTGAATCCAGGCTGCAGCAAACCTCAGGAGAGCTGATCCAGAACTGCACCGGTCTGCAAGGTAAGGCAACCAGTAAACCATGGAGCGGATTCCTTACATTGTCTTCTTTTAATGTGTGTTCCTTTAACTAAAACAATTCAGGTGTTTTTATTTTAGTAATTTAGGTACTAATTGGTTGATTGACTCATAACTATATAAACAGTCTGACGTAGATTCGTCAGATATCCCCTGATGAAGAAACGCGTAGGGAAGACACTGCTGGTATATTTTTATACTCATTTATCACTGCCCATTCACCACGGACACTTGTGGGACATTAGAGAGACTTTTCTGATCAGCCCTTGCGTTGCGGGGTCACGAGCAACAGACCTCATATCCGGAATACACTGATAGTGTGGAGGACTTCCGGGTCACACGGTGGCGTTCTCATTCCTGTATCCCCTGTTGGATGTCGGTTCGGAAGAGCTGGGACTACACAGACGGAGAGATTGGCGCGCAAACAGAGGCACATCGTGGGCGGTTGGCGAATGAGTATACTCATTACATGCTTTTATTTTTCATTTGTTTGTGAGTTTGCATTTGTTGGTTCTATTCATTTTAATTAAATTGTATTTTTTCATGCTGCACTAGGATCGGGCGCTTTCTTTTCTTGTTGTTCACACACATATATATATATATATATATATATATATGTATGTATGTATGTATGTATGTATGTATGTATGTGTGTGATGTGTATATACATATATACATGTGTATATATGTGTAGATATATATATATATACAGTGTTCGACAAATCTATACATTTGCTCGCCCCGGGCGAGTGGATTTAACCCCCGGGCGAGTAAATATTGGCCCAAGCAGCACACGTTTGGTACTAGGTGGCGAGTAGATTTTTTTGTGTGGCGAGTAGATTTTTTGGTGATTTGTCAACCACTGTATATATATATATATATATATGTGTGTTTTTTATACAGTGATATAGATGTATTCTAAAGAAGTTGATATTATGCTATGTGCATCCAGTAACCCGGGGCAGAAATAGTCACTGACGGGCCCCAGAGCAAAGTACAAAAACAAAGCCCCCTCACCCTCTGGGGCTCTACCTGTGGCGGTGAGAGGGGGAGCTCACCCAGGCGGTGATTGTGGAAGTTGGGTCTGACCTCCGGTGGGGCCTAACTTCTGTCTTAGGACCACCTGCGTGAGCCGCCACCACTGCCAGGTAAGGGTATTACCTGCGATAACAAGTTGTTTGTAAATAGATTGAGTCTTGTATAATTTAACTTTCGGCGACCTGGCCATTGATTGGTTCAAAGGTTGTCACAGGTTGTCACATGTGGCGACAGCCTCTGAAAAATCGAATTTTATCGGCTTCAAGAATTTGCGTCGCTGCCGTCGCGCTTACTATAAGCGCACGCGACGGCGGCAATGCTTTTGTTTTCAGTCCCCGTCGCGGGCACTATAAGCGCAGCCTAATTTACTAAAATGTGAAATTTCTTTAGAGACAGATTTTAAGGGTTAAAAAAAAACTGTAATGAGAAAATATTGTTTATCGCAGTGTCTTCGATTTTTGGCCTGTAAACCGTTAGTTTGTTGTGTTTCTGCTTCTATATTTAGGAAAGTCCTGCAAAGCAGCTGTTTAACCTCACATTCTGGGACTGCACCCGGACAAGGCCTCGGGTTACTCCATGCAGCTCTGGCACCAAGTCTAGTAAATGGATGTTACAAGTGAATAGGGGAAAAGTAAAAGTTTGCAGGAAAACATTTACACAGAGAACAAGGGACAATTTGGGTTGTTTTAAATTCCAGATAAATAATCTTGTACAACCACCTATTTGGGGCCCTTTAAAAAGTGGCCGAGCGATTTAAAGCACACATGCAATATTTCTACTTGTGTCCGTTAAATGCTGTAATATTCTGCATGGTCTAAACCTGACCGAATCATGTGACTTTGTCTGGTCTTCAGCACTCTGTCCTCCGCTGGTACAATCCCTAGCGATGACCGTATATATTGAATATTATGTGGTATTTGTTGATGTGCTGTTCTTAGATTGGTGATGCGCTATTACAAATATCTTACAAATGTGAAATACACAATAACATTGTGCACTATATACTGTATTACATGAGCGAGTGATTGACCCCTCCTAACTCTTACTCTAAAATACCATCTTTATTTATTTATCAAATGTGTTACCAGGAAGTAATACAGTGAGAGTTACCTCTCGTTTTCAGGTATGTCCTGGGCACCGAGTTATGATGACAAATAATACATGGATACAAGTACAGTTACATAAGTGAACAGGGTATACATTATATACAAGACATTGCATGCACAGTTAATAGAGATAATATATATTATGGGCGTACAATATGTAGCAGATACAGACCAGATTAAAATGTGAGACAGCTTTAGATTTGAAAGAACGTAGACTGGTGGTGGCTGTGAGAGTCTTTGGAATGGCGCTATATATAACAGCAGTTCCATGTCTTCTGCATCTCCTGCAGAAGTTGCTGTGTTAGGCCGTGGCCAGGGTGAAGCGGAGCGAGCATGCGCGCTCATGCGCAACGCGATCGGGCACGTGCCCGTGAGCTTTCTGCATGCCGAGACAAGCAAATGTGATTTTTTTTCGCGCTTACCCTGGTCACGTGCGCGATTCAGCCAATGAGTGAGAATTACTCACTTGACGTCACGGACACGTCCCCCTACACGCGCAACTAGCAGGCGATGAACCATCCAACCAACAGCGCACTTGCATTTTCCCTGGCCGCAGCCTTACTTATCTGCCCCTTAGGGCCTCATGCAGAGAGCAGCGCTATTTAAAATCTCGCCATTTTCCGGAGAAAATCGCGCAAAAAACAGCTGAAAATGGCGAGGTAGGAAAAACGCGCCATTTTTTTTTTTCTATTTGAAAATCTCGCCGCGCGGCTGGCGAGAAACTACAGCTCGCCAGTCTGAAAAATATCCAAATTCAGAAAGGCGCGCTCGCCATCTAGCGGCTGTTTTTGGCGCGATTTTCTTCAATTTTCTCCGCCAACTAAAGTTGGCAAGAAGCAGGAGCTCGCCGGCTATAGGGAAAAAAAAAAATGCGCGATTTTTTTTCCCTTTCAGCTGCGCGCATCTCCTCATTTACAATTCTCCACATGCAGTAATGCTAAAAATAGCGGATTTCGCCCATTTCTGCACATGGAGAATAAAACTCTCCATTAAACCTACTTTTTATTCCCCTCTCCAATTTTAAATAGCGCTACTCTCTGCATGAGGCCTTTAGTGTCAGACGTGGTAACAGTTTTTGATCAAAAAAAGATTGATCAAGACAGTACCCTCTATATACAGCACTCTGATGTCATATATATTGTATACCAGTGGACATAATAGCCCTGCAGTGAAGTGTGAAGCCCTACAGTGAAGGTAACCTGATTAGCAGCACTTCACTGCAGGGCTATTATGTCCACTGGCATACAATATATATGACATCAGAGTGCTGTATATAGAGGGTACTGTCTTGATCAATCTTTTTTTGATCAAAAACTGTTACCACTATGCTATCGCCCTCTACAGCACCTGTCATTTATTGATTAACTATATGGTGATTGCGGTTGCATTCACATATCCTTAGTGTCAGACACCTGACAGCCAGAGATGATAGAAAACAAACAAACGTATTTTATTGTGCAGAATGTCCCACAGCTCCTTGTTCTGTTACCAGCGGCACCTGAGGATAGCCCACCATCTATCTCACATGCTGCAGCACTTACATCGTGGTATTATTAGTCATATACATGTAGTAACACAGTTGTACATATTTGTTTGGTATTCATTAGAGTTGTGTGTGTGTGTGTGTGTGTGTGTGTGTTTATCATATATAATTATATCTTCTTAAGATCATAATGATATAATATATATTATACTTATCTATATATATATATATATATATATATTATGACCCGTAGAGACTTTGAGACTATCTCTAACACGGCGCAAACTTTTTTCCCTGCGCCCCCTGCCCGCGGTCACCCTACCTCCGCGCACACTCCGCGCCCCCCTCACGCAACACCCTACTTACCCTTGGCGCTCTATTGATGCGCACGTTGCCTAGGCGCCGCAATGTTGCGAGTCGCCAAAGTGGCGTGAAGAAGCGTGAAGGTTAAGACGGCCCTCACGCTCCCCGCGGTAATTAACTTGAATGAGTGCCTTCGGGAAGCGCGCGGGGCCCCTGTAAACCGCGCTCCCCCCACAGGCAGCCTCGGGGTCGCGCCCCCCAGTTTGCGCGCCGCTGTTCTAACACATCACATTGCAGGCCTATGTCTTGTCTGCAACTGTAATGCTACGGCCCCGCTGCCTGCACTGCACACGCGTCTGCCTGGTTCTCCGGTCTGCAGTGAGCTACAGGGGGGAAGACAGGGGGGGCGTGACAAGGGTGGGGCGGCCATGATGTCACCCGGCAGGTTCGCCCTCGTTGGCTGAACCGCCTAGGGGCGTGGTCTAACGCTCCGTCGCTAGTTCTACTCACAATTGTCCTGTCTGCAGGAAAAACTGACCGTGCAGTGCGGTGGCCCCCCCTCGCAGCGGGCCAGACCCCTTTGAGGGGCGGCTCTTATTCCCGCGGGCGCTGCAGCAGCTTGGAAGGCACTTAATTTAAGTGCCTTCCGGAAGCGCACGGGGCCTTGTAAACCCCCCCCGCGCCCCCCGTCCCTCCTCGCCCCCCCCACCTGTGGGTCTCGCCCCCACAGTTTGCGCACTGCTGCCTTAGCCCAAGCCTTACATAGGGCCTAGCAATATATATTAATCTCAACTGTCCAACTGTCTGAAAATTGAATGTATACCCCTGTTTCTTTCATACAACCATGTACACATCATACCCTGTCCCGGACATACGTGAAAACGGAGGTAACGCTCCCTGTATGTACTGCTACGCACAACATACAACTGAAAACGAGAGTTAACGCTCTCCCTGTATTACTGCTGCGCACAGGACATACGTAAAACGAGAGGTAACGCTCACTGTCTCCTCGGCGCACAGACATACGTGAAACGAGAGGTAACGCTCACTGTAGTCAATGCTGCGCACAGACCACATACGTGAAAACGAGAGGTAACCTCCCTGTTATTACTGCTGCGCACAGGACACGTGAAAACGAGAGGTAACGCTCCTGTTATTACTGCTGCGCCACAGGACATACGTGAAACGGAGTAACGCTCACCTTTATTACTGCTGCGCACAGGACAACTTTAAAACGAGAGTAACGCTCCCTGTATTAACTGCTGCCACAGGACATACGCGCGAAAACGAAGGTAACGCTCACTGTATTACTGCTGCGCACAGGACATACGTGAAACGAGAGTAACGCTCCCTTATTACTGCTGCGCCACAGGACATACGTGAAAACAAGGTACGCTCACTTATTACGCTGCGCACAGACATACGCGCAAAAACGAGAGGTAACGCTCACTGTATTACTGCTACCACAGGACTACGTAAAACGAGAGGTACCGCTCACTGTATTACTGCTGCCAACAGGACCATACGTGAAACTAGAGTTAACCTCACTGTATTACTGCTGCTGTCACAGACATACGTGAACGAGAGGTAACGCTCCCTGTTATTACTGCTGCGGCCCAGGACACCTTGAAAACGGAGGTAAACGCTCACCTGTATTACTGGCTGCGCCCAGGAACAACGTGAAAACGAGAGTACGCTCACTGTCTTCACTGCTCTGCGTCACTAGGACACTACGTGAAAAAAACAGAGGTTCACCGCTCCCTGTATCTGGCTGCTCACAGACCTACGCAAAGCTAGAGTTAACTCTCCTGTATTAATGCTGCGCACAGGACTACCAGAAAACGGACGGTAAACGCTCCCTGTATTAACTGCTGCGCACAGGACATACGTGAAAACGAGAGGTAACGCTCACTGTATTACTGCTGCGCACAGGACATACGTGAAAACGAGAGGTAACGCTCACTGTATTACTGCCTGGTAACACATTTTATAAATAAATAAATTGCGTAATGATAACAAAAATATCTCCATAGTATGTAACAATAAAAATACATTTAAAATGTTATGTTAATAGATTTTTGGTACATTGTGCAGATAATTGCAATATTACGTCCAAGAGCAAATCCTCCTTGAAGTTGCTAATTGGGATAATGGTACAACTGCATTTACACCTTTTGCCCTGTGATCCATGTTCCTATCAGGGGCTGCCTGTCAGAGGAGCCTTCTATTGGATAAGATTGCTTAGCAGCTGTTTTGAATCAAGGCTGATAATGATTGTACTCAACTAATTGCAAAATATTTTAACCTCTGTTGACTCTTGTTGTTGGAAACCTTTTTCGTAAAATAGAAACATTAAATTGCGGCTTGTCGAGGAAAGAAAAAAACAGTTTAATGTGAGTTAATGTATGTTGTCTCCTTATGCTGTGTCTGGTTAGCTTTTGTCAATAATGTAACAATTGGTTCAGTGATTGTATCCATACCTGTTATAATTGGCCTGCCGGGGTTTCCTGGTTTGTGGATTTTGAGAAACTTGTAGAACAGGGGCGGGCAACTCCAGTCCTCAAGGGCCACCAACAGGTCAGGTTTTCAGGATTCCCCTGCTTCAGCAGAGGTGGCTCAATCAGTGGCTCAGTATTATTTAGCCACCTGTCCTGAAGCAGGGATATCTTTTAAACCTGACCTGTTGGGGGCCCTTGAGGACTGGAGTTGCCCCAACTCTGATGTAGAAGATACCAATTCCTGAGTTGTTAGGTGTTACTAGCTCCAATTCTGGTCGCAGGTGATTAGAGGTCACCTGGAAGCGGGAGTATCCCGTTACGTAGAGACGTCTTTGTGATTAGAGGTCACCTGGAAGCGGGAGTATCCCGTTACGGAGAGACGTCTTTATTACTTGCAATACTTATTTCATATTGTAAGAAATGTTTAGCAGCTTTGAAAGTTTAGGGTTCAAGGCCAAATTGCCATATATATCATTCATGGAATATACAATAGACATTTCACACCACTTGAAAAACAGAAGGAAAAGCAAAAACTTCTTTTTAATGATAGGACATGGGGTTAAACATAGAAACACAGAATGTGACAGCTGATAAGGACCACTCAGCACCCCCCCCCCCTGCACCCCCATGTCTGCCCATTTTCCTATCTGCTGTAAAACATCATCCTTGGATTTCTATCATGTTTAGAATAGTCTTATGTGTATCCCAAGCATGTTTAAATTCCCTTACTGTATTAGCCCCTGCCACCTCTGCAGGGAGCTTATTCCGTGCATCCACCACTCTCTCTGGGAAGAAGTACTTCTCCAAATTTGCCCTTAACCTGTCACCCTGCGACTTCAGAGAAACCTCTTGTTCTAACACCCCTCTTTCTTTGAAATATGGTTCCCTCCTGCACTTTGTTGAAACTCTTTATATATTTGAACGTCTCGATAATATCCCTCCTCCGCCCTTTTACCCCAGAAGCTGCACGTATTAAGATCCTTCAGTCTTTCCTGGTAAGGCCGAGTCCATGGTACGCGGGCGAATACCGTTGCTGAATACCCCCTGCTCCTACCTGCTGCTATATCCATGCAATATGAATCCAAAGAAGAGCACCTTTTGTAATATACACACGGCGTTCTCTAAAAAGAATAGGTTTGTAAACACAAGAAAAATCGTAAACCATACAACTGAGCACCATTACTGCACAATAACTACAGGTAGCTTTGCCTTATTGCAGATTTTATCCGATATGTCATAGTAAAATTGACAAATAGTTTTCAGTGGAAATAATTATTCCAGGAACTCTTAGAATTGCTATCATTGTTAATACTGTGTGCTACCCCAGCTCGCGACATTGTATTGTGTTAGAATGCGGTGTGGTGAAATTTGGCCTTGCCTGTCCATCAGAATTAATTAGAATTAATTAATGGGGACGGAAGCTGTGAAATGTGGTACATTTATAGGCAGGGTTGGGTTGTTCATGCCCACACTACAGACTCTAGTCTGAATACGATTTGGAACAGAAGTGCTGGGATCGGGGGATTTATTTATTTATAAAATGTGTTACCAGGAAGTAATACATTGAGAGTTACCTCTCGTTTTCAAATATGTCCTGGGCACAGAGTTAAGACAAATAATACATGGTTACAAATACAGTTACATAAATGAACAGGATATACATTATATACAAGACATTGCATGCAGAGTTGAAGATAATATATATTATGGGCGTATGAAACAGTTACAGACCAGGTTAAAATGTGCGACAGCCTTAGATTTGAAAGAACTTAAACTGGTGGTGGATGTGAGAGTCTCTGGTAGGTTGTTCCCGTTTTTGGGGTGCACGGCAAGAGAAGGAGGAACATCCGGATACTTTGTTGAGCCTTGGGACCATGAACATGATGATCACATGATTGTTACTACAAGCAAATGTACCTTGGTGTCGCCAGTCTTCCACCATCACAAGATTCTAGACATGTAATTGAGCATACTGGTATAGAACAGGAGTGGCCAACTGGAGTCCTAGAGGCCCATCAACAGGTCAGGATTTAAGGAAATCCCTGCTTCAGCACAGATGGCTTAGTCAAATACTGAGCCACTGAGTGAGCCACCTTTGCTGGGATATCCTGAAAACCTGTTGTTTGTGGCCCTGAGGATTGAACTTGCCCACCCCTGGTATAGAAGGGGTTAAATGACCAAATTCCTGCACTAACTCCACAGAGGCTTGTCAAGTAGGCTTACGCCATTGCTGAACGGTGAACTTGGTACCATGTGCATCCTGGCACTGAAAAGGTTAAGGAGTTCAAAAGAATTCTCCAGAAATCCAAAATGTGTTTTTCTCCCTCGATGAAGCAGCGTTTAGAAGATTCTTTCAGAAAGCTGTGCTCAACTCCACGCAAATGTCACTCTTTATCAATCGCATCTCTACTAAAAACTCTTTCAAAAACTTGGGGCGTATCAATAACCAGCAGTTTCTTTCAGCTTTTGTTTTGTATCCTATTATTTTTTTTGTTTTGTTTTAGCCCCATTTTCACACCTCCAGAAATGGAAGTTTATAGGAAGCTCTCCTGTTTCAAGTTTTCTTACCTCCTGGAAACCACAAAGGACTCGCAGAAAAGGATTTCCATGTATTATGTAATGTGTTCTGGGGAGCCTTATCTCATACTCACATATTTGGCTGGTTTCTTTTTCAAATATGCCTCCGAACCAATTATATATGCGGTAATGCAATTTCTTGGACTGGGTTAAGGTCTTTAGAAGAAAAAAAAAATGCACAGTAATAATAATAATAAACTGAGCAGAAAACAATGTGTTAAATGTACACTCCATGCCTTCATTACAGTATTTGCTCGTAAAGTGGCAGTGCCACTTACCCAAGCTAACTGCCGAAAAAATAAAGGACAAATTAATTGACAAACGAGACCGGATTACAAAGCTACTCACCCCAACTAAACTTTTTCTTCAACGTTTTTTCCTTGTTGGATGTCTTGATTTTGAACTGGTGGATGACTGTACAGTCGTCTAAAAGGATATGGAACACCAGTCTCTTCTTCCTTTTTTGTTTATCTACATCGGTTTAATGTTTTTTGAGGTCATTATTAAAAATATATATATTTTTTCTAGTGGAATGAAATGGCTAAGAACGTTTTTGATCATGTAAGGCCTGGGCCATGGTGGGGGGCGTGCCTAGGGGCGTCACGGAGCTGGTTCGCCCTCATAGGGCGAACCGCTCACTTGACCGGCCGGTCATGCCAAGAAATCAGTTTCAACTGATTTCTTGCGCAACGTGCGCCCCCTCCCACTTCCGCCAGCATGCCACATGGACGCAAACACTGCCTCAAGGCAGTCTGTTCGCTCAGCGTGCGGACGCGTCCACACGGTCTGCAGTACCATGGCCCCAGCCTAAGTTTAAAATACAAATGGTTAAATCAGAGCAGTATTTTGATCAGTTATGGCAATCGAGGTTTGGAATGCAAATGAGGTTTGGAAAGTTTATAATGACCAAAGTTTGACGCATTCACAAATAATGTGTTAGGTTTTGAAGCATCAGGCCGATGAATGATGAAAACAAGGGACCTTATCAGAATAATTGACTTCCTTAAAAAATTAATTACACCTTAAAGTGACCGTTTTACTCTTTATTTTTTGTGAGCAATAAATATGCACGTAGTCCATGTGAAATGGAAAGGGAGCTAAAAGCGAAATGACCAGTGAGCTCGTTTGTATGTCATCTTGTCTGCAATTTATACACTGTATGACATATATCGGGGGGAAGGAAGTCCCTTTGGGGGATGCTCGGAAGACCTGCTGATACACAGGTTCTCCTTTTTGCTGTACCTGGTAAGATGGAGGTTTTCCTTTCACTTTTTTACCTGCTATACTCTATTTGAATAACAGAAAATGAGCTCAATAGTGCACTGAGTATTCAATAATAAGATGATAAAATAAAATATAGTGAATGTGTGAATTAAAGGGATAGATGGTCCCCATGGGTCCTGATTCCAACTCTACCAGAAAGCAAACAGGTACCAGACAATTCAAGTGAATACATGATGTGCAACACAATACAATCGAAAAATTGTGCTCCCCAAAGGTAGTGAAAATAGAAAAAATTAGGACCTACTCACACAAAGTTATTAGGATTCAAACAAATATGGGAATCCTTAGAACTAATGCTTGAATGTCAGGATAATGGATACAGATGCTTGATCATGTTGTGAACATGAAATGATAAAATACGAGAGAGAAGGGCATAGTGTGATACTGTATTACATAAAAACACAACGCTACAGTATACAGATGTAACGTTGCTCGTCTCTGAATAGGGTTGAAGAAGGGGTATAAGATCACCAACCAGAGCCAGGAGACAGAGTCCTGTTAGAGTAGTCGATATCCAGGCAGAGGTCAAGGCAGGCGACAAAGGTGCAAAGTCCGGGTACAGGCTGGGGTCAAGGCAGGCGGCACTGGAGCGGTGGTCGAGGTAACAGGCTGAGGTCGGCAACAGGGAATCCAAAAGAACAGGGAGGGCTCAGGAACAGGGCAGGCTCAGGAATCAGAACCCAAGGGGGCCAGGCACACAGGGAAATGCATGCAATGCTCAGGCAGGGGCTGGGAGTCACTGACAGGTATTTAAGCCCTGGAACAGGTGCAGCCAATTCAGGAAGTTCAGGAAGAGACTTGCCATGACCCAAGATGGCCACAACAGCCATGTAAGGGCAATATCCAGCAAAACCCTGGACTGGAACCCTTACAACAGATTGCACTCACAATTAGCCCAAAGGCCAGGTAACAGACAAACTACAATGGGCCTCACGGGAAGCTGACCACTCCAGTCATCCTCTCTGTGCTGTGGGTACACAAGTCCTCCATGTTGGCGTGTGACATCACTTCCGGCCATGACATCAGCGCAGCATTCGGGTCTCAATCATTCCGAGTCTCCACAGGCATCAACCTGGAAAACGGAGAGTCACTGAGAGTTTCTGCAGTCTCTTGAAATAGCCTAACGCATTTAATTCCTTTAGCGCTTTATCAGCCATGACATGTGCGGGTGAATAGTCACATTGGGGGGATGTTTGGAAGACCTGCAGATACTCATAGGTTCTCCTTTTTGCTGTACATGATACAGTGGAGGTTTTTCTTTCACTTTTGACCTGCTATACCCTATTTGTGTCTGGTGTTCAACTACTGCCAGCTTTACAATGCAGAATCAGTGACCAAACGGATGTTTCCAAAGAAGCAGCATCGCGCTCTGTGAGAGCGTCTTCTGATTCTGTACCACTGTGCCAGACTGTGTATTACAGCAAGGAAGTCTATGCACAAATGGATATGAAGTTTATCATGCCCATTCTACTGATATAGATGTAACTAATGGGGTGAATGAAACAGGTTTGAGAGAAGACATGCAGATACACTCATATGCCCTCAATCTTTAGTGTATCTTTGCAGGGTTCTTGTAATTTTGTTACCTGCACTATGGTAATTCTCTCTGGTTTGCTTTGCCCTAGCAATACTAATCTTATTGTCTTACACTTTGTGTCTGTTTGGCAGATGGTGACACAACAATTGCTTTACACAAATCAACCAAAAGAAAAATTAAACATTAAAGACAACCAAACAAGGAGCACATGTCCAAAGTAATGTTTGTTAAGCCATAGTGTCAAATGTCTAATTCCCTTAAAGTTAATTCCCAAAAGGTATCTGAAGAGATATATACCAATAAAACTTAAATATTGTATTTATTCAAATAAAGTAACCCGTTAAAAACAAGAAGGGCTCCATCGTTGAAACCTAACCACCAGAATAGGTGATGAGACTAAAACATAGTCCCCTGATAAGCGAAACAAGTCCAAGAAATAAAGAAAGTGACTTGACCGTATTCTCATATCCACAAGGGTTGGTGTCCCTTTAGTAGTCCCTTCCAATGCGTAGTAGAACATGTGGAGTAAAGTAAAATTGTAATGGGTCTTGGTATCTGTTAACGAATTATTTAATAAATGAATATACCGTAGTAGAACAGGGGTAGAGTAAGGGAGAGACCCACCATTTTTATTTATTTATTTATAAACAATATATTACCAGGAAGTAATACATTGAGAGTTACCTCTCGTTTTCAAGTATGTCCTGGGCACAGAGTTATAACAATACATGGTTACATTAAATGAACAGAAGTTATACAGTCAATTCACCGACATTTCATGGACAGATAGATAGTTGGAACATTGGGTACAGGGGATAAAGGGCTGGTGAGTTTCTGATTTAAATAGAGAAGCTTTAACATCACCAAACGGCTCACACTTTATATCTGTCCTTCAGCTGCGCCAAAGGCTGTCCGCCTTTGGGGCGATGCAGATGCACACTGAAGAGGTTCAAATTGAATGCAGTTGCGTATACAAAGAACTTTGTCCTCTTGGCTCATTAATATTCCAGTGGTTGGGGTTGAGGTTCCACAAAGTGCAAGCAAATGTTAACCCTTAGCACTCTGGTCCTGTGCAGAGGAGAGCAGCTCTTGGGGAGCCCCATCAAGCGTCCGCCTTTGGGGCAACGCAGATGTACACCATGCGTCTTGCAGTATGCTATGGGGTCCACTCCTGCACTTTCAGGTGTGCCGACATCATCAACCAGACGTGCGTTTCACCATTAGACTCTGTCAACAATGCAAAGCCTGTCCAAGGATCCCTCCTTTTAAGGGCTCGTACAGCAAATAACGTATTAGGTTGGTAATCACCTGTACAATTAAATCAATATTTGCGGCATAGATGAAAATCACAATACATAGGAACATTACAGTAATATACACTGAAAAACAATATTACAAAACATTATCCAGCACATCTCCGAAATATACCACAAAGTAGAAAATGTCTAAAAAAATAAATGATACAACATAAATCATAAAATAATAATAAAATAGAGAAATGTGGGATCAATGAGACCAGAGACAAAATTGTACAACTACAGTTAACATCCTTCCCATGTGTACTTATTTGGTATATCCCTGTATACCTTTCCTTTCTAAAAAGATGTCCAGCCTTTTTTGTTGTTGAAGATATCTATTGTATCTGCCATCACAGTCTCCATGGGTAATGAATTCCACATTGTAACTGTCCTTACTGTAAAGAACCCTTTCCTTTGTTGCTGGTTGAAATCTCCTTTCCTCCAACCTTAAGGGATGACCCCATGTTGTTTGTACTGCCCGTGGGATGAATAGTTCTTTTGAAAGCTCCTTGAATTGTCCCTGAATATATTTGTATATAGTTATCATATCCCCTCTTAGACGCCTCTTTTCTAATGTAAACAAATCTAATTTAGCTAGCCTCTCCTCATAAATCAGATTATTCATCCTCTTTATTAATTTGGTGGCTCTTTTCTGCACTTTCTCTAAGGAGTTTATCTAATGTCTTTTCTAAGGAGTGGTGCCCAAAATTGTACTCCATATTCATGGTGTGGTCTTACTAATGCTTTGTAAAAGGGGCATAATTATGTTTACATCCCTTCCATCCATTGCTAGTTTAATGCAAGATAAGATCTTGTTTGCCTTTGCAGCTACTGCATGACTTTGGGCACTATTGATAAGCCTGCTGTCTACAAGCACTCCTAAATCCTTCTCCATCAAGGATTCTCCTACATTTTCCCCATTTAATTTGTAAGTTGCTTGTTTATTCTTGTTTCCCAAATGCATAACCTTACATGTATCTGTATTAAACCTTATCTGCCATTTACCTGCCCAAGTTTCCAGTCTATCCAAGTCCTTCTGGAGAGAAATGACATCCTGCTTTCATTCTACTACCTTACACAATTTTGTGTCATAAGCAAAGATGGAAAATTTGTTCTCTGTGCCAACCTCAAGGTCATTAATAAACAAGTTAAAAAGCAGGGGTCCCAGTACCGATTCTTGAGTTACTCCACTCACAACTTTAAATTTGCTTTATTTTGTACACTAACCTCTTGTGTGGAACCGTATCAAAAGCCTTTGCAAAATCTAAGTTGACCACATCAACTGTATTACCTTGTTCTAAATTCCTACTTACCTCCTCAAAGAAACAAATAAGGTTAGTTTGGCATGATCTATCCTTCATAAATCCATGCTGACTATTATTAATCATTTTGTTTTCCATTAGGTATTCCTGAATATTATCCCGTACAAAACCTTCATGTAGCTTCCCCACTATTGATGTCAGGCTTACAGGTCTGTAATTCCCCGGTTGTGATTTCATATACAGTAATGTAACTTTCTGGAAGTAAAAAATAGATCTCACAGGAGTAGTTGTTAAGCTCATTGAGGCCACCAGGGGTAACCAAATGCATCAACATGTCCTGACATTCACTCTGCAGCAACAGATTTTCCATATCATCATCATATAATTCCCTGTACTGTATTCTTTGTGAAGCGCTGAGTACATGTTACGCCGGTGCTGCCCGCAGACCAGACCCGTCCCCTGAGCTGAAGGGGGAAGTGGTAATACACGCACCCGCAGCAAAGGGAGCGTGTCCGGAGTGTGGTATAAAGTGTTGCCAGGTCAGGTGTAGTAAGGTAGACAATACTTGCCGGTACCGGTTGTAGAGATAGAGTGAAGAATGCCTTGCCGAGGTCAGGAAGTGGAGAGCGGAGATAGGTCGTAGTCCAAGCCGTGTTCAAGGGGTTACCAGAGTGAGCGTTGTCCAAGGAGTGCATAGATCGAGAGCCAGAGGGGGTAGTCATACAAGCCGCGTCAGAACCTGTGAAAACACTGAGAGAATCCAGAAGTACTTCCATACAGAGACTATGTCGAGCAAAGACTGAGAGCAGAGAGGAGCTAGATAAAGCAGGAAGGTCCAATTAGGAATGGAGGCGGGACAGGAAGAGCTACAGGGAGACACTGCAGATTGGTGCAGGCATAACAGGCCAGGTGAGTCTTGTTGGTAACCTGAGTATGCTCATGTGGTGTGCGGGGGCGGAGCCTGAGGTCCGGGGGACGGGAAGAAGAGTGTGCAGACTGAGCGCGCTCCGTAACGCGTGTACGCGCTTGGACCGAGCCAGTGGATGGTGCAGGTGTGCGCGCGGGAGGGCGTGGGCGCGCCCGGCTCTGAGCAGAGGAATCGCCGAGGGGAGTGATCCCGCGACGGCGGCAGGGGCGGGGAGCCGCAGAGGTCGGTAAGGCAGGATTGTTTTGTGTGTCCAGGGACTCCCTGCGGGAAGGGGGTGCTCTGTGTGGGGAGCGCGGAGGACGCCGATTCCTGACAGTACACTTTTGGCGCTATAAAAATAAAGACATACAATACAATGTGGGGAGAAGCTGGAGAGGAGGAAAGCAGGTTCGGGAGAAGCACGGTGAGGAGGGAAGCATGTGAGGAGAAGCTGGCATATTTTGATCATTTATGGTATGTATGGCTTGAAAGAAGTACTGCACAATGAATCTGATCAGGCCTATCATACGAAGTGAATTTGACACCCCTGATCTCTACAGTTCACAATTAAATTGTGTAGTCGTGTCCAATTAGAACAACAAAATGGGGAAAAAATGGAACCTTTATATGCAGGATTGGCTGTAAACGTAATTGTGTTTTACATTCAATTATTGGCTGAAAATGAACATTTGCACTGATAATTGGCTTTAAACTGAATTGTTTTACATGTAGTTATTGGCTTAATTATATATTTAACCTGCATGTCATGGTTAAATAACTGTACATTGTACAGTGAAGCACACAGCACAGGACATACAGGACCATTGGTTTCTGGTGACATTTGTATTTTTTATGTAGATAATCTGCAGCAAGTTGAAAGCTTGACATAGGATATTCCATGAAATACTAATTCAAGACCTATGGCTTTCACAGGTAACCATAGTGACGCACGCTCTTCTGGCCTTGAATTATTAGAGACGGGTGAGTTCCGTGTGCTTTACTTAGCAGTGGCAATTCTGGCTGGTAATGAAAACTTTCATGAGCAAGGAATTGCACTTGAAAAGGCTTACCGTAGGAAAGTCGATATATATAATACATTTTAGATTGTGTTTTATATTCAAGGCTCATATACACATAATGCATTATGACAAACTTCTTTTTACTGAAGATTATGGATTTCAGTTGATCATATCTCCCCTGTGGTATTTCTCCCCCCTCCTCTTTTTCCTCTTTGTATTTCTACCCCCCTTCTCATACTCTCCCCCTTGTATTTCTTTCCCCTCTCCTCTTTCTCCCCCTTTTATTTTTTCCACATCTCCTCTGTCTCACCCTTGTATTTCTTCCCCCTCTCCTCTCTCCCCCACCTTTTATTTCTTCCTCCTCTCCTCTCTCCCCCTTCTC
>CM071571.1:6154832-6189386 GCA_036426205.1 Ascaphus truei | reverse complement strand
GCCCTTTCCCCCCTCCCATTTGCCTTTCGCCCCGGGCAGCCCCCCCCTCCCTTTGTACGCCCCCCCCCCTCCCTTTGACGCCCCCGGCCCCCCCTCCTTTGACGGCCCCCCCCCCTCTCCTTTGACCTCCCCCCCCTCCCTTTGACTCCCCCCCCTCCCTTTGACGCCCCCCCCTCCCTTTGACGCCGACCGCCCCCCCCTCCCTTTGACCCCCCCCCTCCTTTGAGAACGGCCCCCCGCCCCATTCCCTTTGCACGCCCCCCCTCCCTTTTGCGCCCCCCCCCCTCCTTTGACGTCCCCCGTCCGCCTCCCTTTTTACTTCACCACTCCCCCCCCGGTTGACGCCCCCCCCCTCCCTTTTTTTTGACGCCCCCCTTGACGGCCCCCGACCCCTTCCCTTTGACGCCCCCCCCCTCCCTGTGGACGCCCCCTTGTGACGCCCCCCCCCCCCCCTCCCTTTGAGACGCCCCCCCCCCCCCTCTCCTTGACGCCCCCCCCCCCCCTCCCTTTGCCGCCCCCTGCGCCCCCCCCCCTCCTTTGGACGCCCCCCCCCCCCCTCCCTTTGACGCCCCCCCCTCCCTTTGACGCCCCCCCCCCTCCCTTTGACGCCCCCCCCCCCCTCCCCTTTGAAACGCCCCCCCTGCCTTTGACGCCGCCCCGCGCGCACACACTGACTGACTTGCCTCTTGCCGACCACCACACAACTGACTGCCGTCTGCAACTACAAAGCCTGGACTGACGCACGCCAGCACTGACTGAGGCACACACTACGTTTGTGCGTCAGGCATTCTGTGTGTGGTTGTGTTTCTTTCTGCCTAGGAATCATTTCACGCTGCCCTTCCCCTCTCTTCACTATTCAAACGACACATTTAGCTGTACTGTCATCACGAGCGCCTACATGAATCTTTAATCTCTGGTGCTTTTTTTTGGTCCTGGCTCTTGTGGTTTCCCTTTTTCCTTTCACAAACCAGAGCATAGGGGGGAGTGCGAGCTGAGGCCACCGGATAACATCCATCCCGGGGCTTGAACGGGCCGGGTTCCTTCTCAGCTAGTACATTATACAGTTTCAAAACGTGTCATATTAGCCTGTCTTTCTCATGGTGTTTCACAGAAAGTGTGTAAGCAAAATATGTAGGACAGTTTGTGTCGAGCCCCTACTCTTTTTTTTAAGATCGGACCACATTAAAAGTGGGATAAAATATCATAGAATGTTTACCCATGGAGGCACCGCCTCTGTTCCCCAATAACATTTACTGCAGCGTTACATCTGTAAGAAAAGGGTCATGGCAGAGTATTCAGGCATATCCTTAGCAACAACAACTATTTGAATGTTAATAATGCATACACGAAGGATCGCAATCTACAACATACCTATTCGTGTCATGGTGTTCAACTCCCGTGCGCTCAAGAGGCTATCCGGCACAGGTGGCAGGTTTTCAGACAGGATGATCCCTGCTTCCGCCCATTGGCTCAATCAGTGTCTTCAGTCAGAGAGACTGTCGACACCTCTGTGCTGAAGGCAGGTATCCTGCAAACTTTCTGACGCGGGTTGTGTCCTCTTGATTGACTGGTAGTTGCCCCTCCTGTATTAGAGGTAACATGTTATTATGCACAGAGGGCTCCACCCACCAATGCCTTCATTGCATAGGGTGGGCAGGAGGGACGTTGCTCAGTTCAGAAACTTTTTCTATGTAGAGTACCAATTCAATAACTGGGCTATATTCCTTAATCAAGATAAGTGGCGCTTCTTTGTAGGAAGGAAATATTTCGCGTTTACAGAGGCTAGTCATTGTCGGAATAATGGGATTTCTTATAATCTTTTAACCATTTTATCGAGTAACTCATGAATTATTTGTTTATCTATTATCGTCAGTTATAATAAGATCCTTAGGCTGATAGCATTCAAGCTGGCGGTAATTCTAAAATTGTGGTATTAGCGCTGAAAAAGTGCATTTATTTTAATTGCGCAATGCGATCAACTTTGTCGAACCAATGCCACACTGCCGTCGCCCCCCCGCAGGGCGAAGTACCCCTGCTACCCACGCAGACTAATGGCCTAAGATAACCTATAGCGCTGATGTGGCTAATGGTTGTTTTGCGCCACATTAATGTAAAAAACTATACCTTACAAAATAACGAAAACACGAACATATCAAAATACTGATATAATAACTATATCATGGCGAAAAATCTTGTTTGTGTAGTGTCTGAGAGACCATGTTGCTTGGTCCGTCGGTTCCGCCGCTTTCCTACGGCGGCTCATTGCGCGTGTGTCTTGTCTGGCCTCCTAGCCGCCATGGGCTCTCATGTGCTCGCCCCAAAACAGACTCTCTCATCCTGCTCTCTACTTCCCATCATGGCCAGCTCCTCTTCCGCCGGATTTTCATTCCACATCCTCCCCCGACTCTCAGGTCCTCCCGCACGGCTCTCTCACTCCTATCTGCTCCCTCACCGACATCTCAATCCCTCCCCGCCGGTTCTCTCAGCCTCACCCGGCGCCGGCGGCTCTCCCTCACGCCGTCCCCGGGCTTGGCTCTCCACTCAGGCTCACCGGCGGCTCATCCCTCCCTTCACACCACCACGACACGTCATAAACCCTTCTCCCCCTTCTTCTGCTCACTCACCTCCCCTTGCGACACCTCGCTCACCCTCTACTACACTTCGGGCTCCTCTCACTCCGCCCCATGTTCCTGCTCCTCCCATCTCAGGACGTGCCTTCCCCCTTCGTCTCTCCCACTCACTACACACAGCACCCCCGGCAATACCTCTTCCCCTGCGCTCAATTATCCTGCTCACACATAACCACAGCCCATCATTAAACCGCTTCCCCTTGCTTCCTCATCCATTTCTAATCAGTCTACCCCTGTTGTTCTGGGGTGGGGGGGGGGGGTCTCCTGGCTAGCATGCACACCGGTTGCTCCTCTCATCATGACGCCCGTTCCCTCTTCGTTCTCTCTGACCTTCACCCCACCACCCCACCGCATCCCTTCCACTGGTCTCTCCTCTCCTCACGCAGCAACAAGCGACAACGTCTAAACTGAACCTAGCGGGACACCTCTCCCGAAACCTGCACCCCTTGTCCCCTTCGCTCTCATCGCTTCACCCGTCCCGTCCTCCCCCACCGCACGCGTGATTCCTAACTAGGCGAACCCGTTACGGACAGCACAATGTAGGAACCCGTCTCCAGTACGGATCTCCTCGGCCCCCACTCGAGAGTCCGCATACCCTTCCCCGCCGTCGCTCTCCCTGCACAGCAACAGCGCGGGCCGCAGCCCCTTTCCCGGCGGTGCTGCTCCCGTTAGCGACCGCAAAACCTCAACCGCTTTCCCCGCCCGGCGTTCTCGCATGTCCTCCGGCCTCCTCAGACCCTGCGCCCCCTCCCCTTTAAACCGCTTTTGGCACGCCTTTGTCCGCTGCCAGGGCTCACTCGCGCGCCCTTCCTGCTACCCTTTCTTCGCCCGTCGCTCCCTCCCTCCCCGGTTCGCAGTACCCCCGACGGCCTCCCCGGTCATATCCCCGGATTCCCGACTTCTCATCATGTACTCACCATCAAGCCGTACGAAAACCGACAGCCAACCTTCTTACTCCTCCTGGCTCTCTCGGCTCCACAGGTGTCAAACGTCCCCGATGCCCCTTTAGTTATAAACTTCCCTTACCACCTTGGCCCACCTGCTTGCTGCTTTTCTCTCTTCTTCTAAAGGGGGAAGCTCCCCACGTCCTCACATGCTAGCTCCCCATCCCGGAGGGCGCTCCTCCTGCTGTCCCCCCCCGCCTCTCACCCGCGAAAGGCACAACACCTCCTCACCGATGCAGTGCTCAGCCTCTCCGCGTGAGGAGTCCCGAGGTGGGAGGATGGACATTGCCACGGGTCAGGTGTAATAAACTTGCCGTGGTAATGGGTTATTGTTAATAATGCGTCCAAGAGCGCCCCCTCCCCCCTGGGCCTCTTGCCCCCTCGCCCTCCCTCCCCCTGCCCTTTGACTCCCTGTCCCCTCACGCAAATACCCTGCCCTGACCTCAAACCCTGGCCGTCCCTCACCCGCCCTTTGCCCCTCCCCCTCCCCCCTGCCCTTTGGCCCCTGCCCTCCGCCTCCCTCCCCTTTGCCCGCTTCTGCTCCTCCTGCCGCCATTGGCCCGCCCTTTGCCGCCTCCTTGCCCTTTTGGCCCCCCCCCGCCCTCCTCGGCCTTTGCCCCCCCTGCCCTTTGCCACCCCCACCACCCCGTCCCTTGCCCCTTTGTCCCGCCCCCTCTACTCCCTGCCTGCTCCTTTCCTCTCCCTGCCCTCTGCCACTCGTCCCCCCCCACCGGTTCTTCCGCCCCCTGTCTGCTGCCCCCCCCTGCCCTCTTGCCCCCCCTGCCCCCTTGCCCTTGCCTCGTTGCCACCCCCTGCCCTCGCCTGCCCTTTGCCCCCTCCACCCCTCCGGCTGCCCTTGCCCCTCCCTGTCCCTCTTGCCCTTTTTTGCCCTCTTGCCCCCCCCCTACCGCTCTTGCCGCCCCCCTGCCTCCCTCTTGCCCCCCCTGCCCTCTAGCCCCAAGCCACCCGCCCTCCCATGATTGCCCCCCCTGCCCTCCTGCCCCCCTACCCTCTGGTCCCCCCCTGCCCCTCCCTTGGCCCTCCCTGTCCCTTTGCCAGCCCCCCTGCCCCGCCGCCTGCCTCTTGCCTCGCCTTCCGTCCGCTCCCTGCCCTTTGCCCCCCCCCACTGTCCCGTCCCTCCCTTTGGCCCCCCCCTCCCTCCCGCTGGCCCTTTGCCCCCCCCCGTCTCCTCCTGCCCTTTGCCCCCCCCCTGCCCCCTGCTCCTGCCTCCTCCCTGCCCCCCTGCCCTTTGCCCCTCCGCTCCCTTCCTGCCCCTTGCCCCCCCGCCCCTGCACCACGCCCCTTGCCCCCCTGCTCTCCTCCCTGTCTGCCCTCTTCCCCACCCTCAACACTCCACTTGGCCACCCTCCACCCTCCCTGCCCTTTGCCCCCCACCCGCCTCCCTCGCCCTTTGCCCCCCCGCCGCCCCTCCCTGCCCCTTTGCCAACGCCCCCTGCCGCACCTTCCTGCTGCCCCCGCCGGTCGCGCCTGGCTTGCCCCCCCTTCCCTGGCGCCTTTGCCGCTTTGCCCCCCTCTTCCCTGCCCTTTGCCCCCCCTCTTCCCTGCTCTTTGCCCCCTCTTCTCTGCCCTTTTCCCTCCCTGCCCTTTTCCCTCCCTGCCCTTTGCCCTCCCTGCCCTTTGCCCCCCGCCCTTCCACACCCCTGGCCCCCCTGCCCTTCCACGCCCCTTGCCCCCCCGCTCTACCCGCCCCTCCGCCCTTCCCGCCCCTTGCCCCTCCGCGCCCATTGCCCCCCTGCCCTTCCACACCCCTTGCCCCCGCCCTTCCACGCCCTTTGCCCCCCCGCCCTTCCACACCCCTTGCCCCCCCACCCTTACACACCCCTTGCCCCCCCGCCCTTCCACACCCCTTGCCCCCCCCGCCCTTCTACACCCCTTGGCCCTGCCCCCCCGCCCTTCCACGCCCCTTCCCCCTCGCCCTTCCATGCCCCTTCCCCCTCGCCCTTCCACTCCATGCCCCCTGCCCTTCCACGCCCGGGCAACGCCGGGTATATTAGCTAGTTAAATATAAAACCATTAATTATCACTGTGGTTACCTAGGCCCTCTCAATGGGCAGCCTAGATTGCCACATTGGAAATAAATGGTAACCTTTAATACAAAAAAAATACATTAACTACATACAAATACATTAATAACCCCCCTGCCATCCCCAGTGCTACTACCCCCATCCCATACCCCCATCACCCACTCCCTACCCCAACAAGAGCCCCCCCCCCCCCGTAATGGGTAATAGTGCTTAATAGGACTTTGGCTCATTGAAAAGCATAATAACAACATTGAACATTGTATATATTACAATGCATAATGAATACTAAGCTATTAAATCCATTGATTTGGCACAGTGCCTACCTAAGCCCTCAACGGGGACCTAGATACCCACATTGCCAATCAATAAACACCCTAAATACATAAAAGTGTTATCCTAGCCGGGATGAAGGCCATCCTCCTCATCGTCGGGGGCACCCACAGCAACATTCAATATAGGGCCGATGCACAACCATAAAAAAAACAAAAAGACAATCCACACCCGATGGCCAAGAAGAACAAAAACACCATAAAACCACCATAAAAATAATCCATGTCCGATGGCACAAAAATAAAGAGAAATCAAAAGCAGTAAAAATCAATCCAGGCCCGATGGCCTTCTTCCAATCTGGATCCATCCTGGATGAAGGGTGATGGTTCCTCAACTTGACCCGAAGCAATGGATTCTCCGTTGATAGAACAGCAGTCCGGTGAGAATTTCTTGTTTCTTCTTCTTTTCGTCTTCCTTCTCCCAGATGTTGCTTGTAGCTCTTCCTCCTGTTAAATGAGACGTACCAGGCCTTATACTGCTGCGGACGAGTTTATTCGAGCATTTGCCCGTTCTCGGCCGCAGCAGTAGCCTGGCGCGCGCCGGAGGGTGACGGGCGCGTGCCGAAGCAGCGGAAGAGCGCCCTCCGATCGGGGCGCTCTCCCTACCGCTGCCGGGTCCGCCGGGTCCCCCGGAACCCCCTGCCGCCGTCCCCCACATCGCGGGACACCAGGGCTCCCTCCGGGAGCCCTGGACGCGCGTGCAGGGGGCGCAGGCTCCCGATGACGCGTGACCGCGCGTCGGTGACGCGCGGCACGCCGAGGGGCGGCCACTAGCAAGCCGGGAAATCTCCCGGCTTGCGGATCTGGCTGTAGTGCGATTAAGTGTGTCGCCAGTGTATATGGACTGTGACATAACTTTTGACAGTCACGTAGTACATCCACCAAGCCTATTGTACCATGTGATCAGCCATCAATTTGGTTGAGAACCAACATTGATGACCAGCAGTGGATTTGAAGATCCGCTGCCCCATGGCACTTAACTGTTGAGGTCGCATCCTTGCTGCCACCATCCTTCTCCTTCCGAATCACAGCGTCAAATAACACCATAGATGTCACCAATGTGACATCACACGGCGTCTTGTTGCCATGGCAATGTGACATCACGACGTCAAATGGCATCATGTGTGAGTTCGTTGTCATGTGTCTGCAAAGTCTTAACCGTACAGCAGAGACTGCGACTATTCTAACACAAACCTGTGGCAATCGCCAAAAAGACCCAGGTACACCCAGGCACATGCTGGATACATGCCTTAAACTTGTCTTAAACTAGACCCAGCATTTCTGCATTGATTAATGGCCCGTCAGATTAACAGCGGGGGTCCCTAGCAGTCCCATTCAAACTGAATGGGACTGCCAGGGACCCCTGCTGTTTTAATCCTATGGGTCATTAGTCAATGCAGAAATGCCTTAAACTTGCCTTAAACTAGCCAGGTTACACCCAGCACATACCCAGAATGTAACCGGGCTAGTTTAAGGCAAGCTTTAGAATAGTCGTGGTCACATCTGTAACTAGTGCTTATATTGGAATACTTTATCCCGTACCCTATAACTCATTTCATGTATTGGAGACCATGGCCATTATTCCTGTTACAGTACGACAATAGTTTTGTGTTGGTTATGAATAAGGTGACTATTCTGTACACCCCAGAGAGGAGAGATGGGCAAACCAGTTCAAATCTGTTTCCCGGAATTCCGCTGAGCATTTTAACCAAATCCGTGTCGTCGTGGTCACCCCCCTCCCCCTCCCCACCACCAAAATCCATTTGCGGATCGGGTAATAAAAAAGCCAAGTGGATACATTCAAATCCATCATTGAATACAATACGGACGGACGTTTAAGAATCTGAACTCGGATATGAAAGAGAGAGAGGGAGAGAGACTTTCAATGTAAAGGAACCGGCCATCCACGGTGGACCCAAGCCCGCAAAAACATTCGCCCGTCCCTACCAAAGAGCGCGACATTGCAATTTTGCCATTTGAAGCACAATCAGAAAAAGTGAATTTTGGACGGTCACTTAAACTGAAGAATTTTAATTAGCCTCTAGGTAACCATGGAAACAACTACACAAATCCAGCACTCCTCCCAATTTGGCTATCAATTTATTAGTGAAATGATACATTTTGATCCTAAGTCTGATAGCCAAGGATTCATTTAGTTGCATCTTTTGTTCACAAGATGATTCACACCTGGGAGGAGAGCAGGGTTTGGGTATTTGGTTTGCATACAGTACCTGTAAGGCCAATTCTTGTCCAGCGGCATACTCCATAAAGGTACTGAATGATGTAGTGTTACTGATACATTCTGTCTTGTTCTATGTAACCAATTTTTTATTTTGGGCAATCACAACGTAACTTCTTCAAAGCAGTAATTCACTGTGCCTATAGTATTCTATAATGTGTAGCACGGCATACACTGTCTGTGGTAAGGTATAGGTAAGAATAATGTCCTAATAGTCTTTGTATGTTTTATTCCGATTTATGTTCAATCAATATAGTGATACTGTAGTAAAATATTACAGGGCAGTGACCGATTTTCTGCTTCCTCCGCCGGTAAAGCGGTTTACATTTCGCAAAGCGCCAGCAAGGGTTAATCCACCCTGCCGGCAGGAACAATAGGGACAAGACAGCTTTAAATGGAATGAGCGGAATATTTCATCCGGCCACTCGGGCTGCCTTTTCCAATTGTCTTCTTTGCTAAAAGGAGAGCTTAATCTAAAGTGACAACAACATCAGATTCTGTGCGCTCCACTCACACTGAACATGACTTTCTTAACATAAACACCATTTACATGAACCGTCTGGCTAAAGCAAGTATTGAGGAGCGTGCCCTGGCTGAGAAGAGGGATGAATGTCATGCAGCTGAGTATTAGCGTTGTAAATGGAAGCCTGATCCTCAGAGGGCATGCCTTAATACACTTTAAAACACAAAAGTCTTGCCCTGGTAACCTTACTTGCACTATACATTACAGTATTATTTTATGTTGACAGAGCTTCAGTAAGTATGTATCTAATAATTATGGAAGTATGAATACAGCTTGTTGTTAGAACAATGGGTGCTAATTAACCTTTAGGGGCGCAGTTTTTTAATCTGAATATTAAGCATCTCTTTCCAAACTTCCACTATCTGGGTTTCCTGTATAACTCCTAGCGGGTTAGTCACTAAACTATGATAGTGCTGATCAGGGCATTGACTTCACTTGGAGTTTCTATGAGTTAGCTACACTCTTATAGCGATACAAAATGTATCACGACCGGGCAGTCCCATAGAATAAATCTCCCAAACTCCCTAAATATCTCTACATCCTTTAATAAAATACCACGGGATGGAACAATTGCTGTCACCTAAAAAAAAACCCCAAAGAAATATATATATATATATATAAAGAAAAGAAAAAGGAAAAAAGCGCACCCCCTAGTGCAATTCCAGGACATAGAATAAAATTATTTAATAAAATAGATGTGTGATAAAAAGTGCACACTTACAAGATGGATATAGAATAAATTCACATAAGGTTTCTTTGGTAAACTGTATGATTAGCCGGGTGACAGAGGGTAGGGGCATCAGCCAATACTCACACCTCTGCAGACCCATGGAGCACCAACAGAACAAACTGTGCCAGCAGGAATCCATGTCAAGATCTTTCAAGGTAGTGTCACAGTCCAACAGATCTATTCACCACGGCATACCACCTCAGTAGGCATCCAATATTAGTGTCCACAATGATCTCACTCACCCCCGGATTCCCACTTTCTCACTTACCGAAAATACATAAGGATATGGTGAATCCCCCTGGCAGGCCAATAGTCTCGGGGATTGAGTCGATGACATCTAACCTGTCCCAATATGTGGATTTTTTTCTACAGACCCATAGTTACCAAGGAGTGATTCTCCCTTGGATCCAGCAGCCCCCCTCACCAATTATTCAACTGGCTTTCGATTCAACACACTGCTACCAAAAGATTTTGATGACATTTTGTGTCTGAACACTTTGGACTGGACTTTGTTCATTTTGTGGTATATTTTTATTTATTCTGCAAGGTCTGCAGGTCTGCAACCCTGTCTTTCACCATTATCGCCCAGCACACAGCGTTTCCACTGCAGCAAGGGATTCTGGGAAATGACATGCAAATG
Source organism: Ascaphus truei (assembly GCA_036426205.1). NCBI lineage: Eukaryota > Metazoa > Chordata > Amphibia > Anura > Ascaphidae > Ascaphus > Ascaphus truei. The sequence goes on along the minus strand of CM071571.1, from coordinate 6,179,306 downwards.
AGCACACAATGTGTCACTTTTTGCCTGGAATATCCATTCACATGGAGCCCATTTAATCTGATGCATCGCCGTTCACACAGCTTTTAAGCACAGCATGGGTCTAGCAAAGCAAGTACAGACCACTCACAGACCTACCTCACACTGATGATACCCATCAAGGTTGAAACACCACGTAGCATCATGATGTCACGTAGCGTGCGGTTACTATGGCAATGCAACGTAATTTGACGCCGTGCAGCCATGTTCACTGCAGTTGGAGGGTCAAATTGAGGAGAATTATGGAGAATGCCGGAGACGCCGACGCACCCCACCGTCACCCGGAGATTGACAACGGCAACCCGTAGCCCGAAGTAAGTGTCCAAAACCCGGAGTCTCCGGGTCAAACACGGAGAGGTGGCAACCCTACGTATACATTGAATGTGTGCCGTATATACAGAATGTGTGTCGTATATACAGAATGTGTGTCGTATATACAGAATGTGAGCCGTATATACAGAATGTGTGTCGTATATACAGAATGTGTGTCGTATATACAGAATGTGTGTCGTATATACAGAATGTGTGTCGTATATACAGAATGTGTGCCATATATACAGAATGTGTGCCGTATATACAGAATGTGTGTCGTATATACAGAATGTGTGCCATATATACAGAATGTGAGCCATATATACAGAATGTGTGCCATATATACAGAATGTGTGCCGTATATACAGAATGTGTGTCGTATATACAGAATGTGTGTCGTATATACAGAATGTGTGTCGTATATACAGAATGTGTGTCGTATATACAGAATGTGTGCCATATATACAGAATGTGTGTCATATATACAGAATGTGTGTCGTATATACAGAATGTGTGTCGTATATACAGAATGTGTGCCATATATACAGAATGTGTGTCGTATATACAGAATGTGTGCCATATATACAGAATGTGTGTCATATATACAGAATGTGTGTCGTATATACAGAATGTGAGCCATATATACAGAATGTGTGCCATATATACAGAATGTGTGTCGTATATACAGAATGTGTGCCATATATACAGAATGTGTGTCATATATACAGAATGTGTGTCGTATATACAGAATGTGAGCCATATATACAGAATGTGAGCCATATATACAGAATGTGTGCCATATATACAGAATGTGTGCCGTATATACAGAATGTGTGTCGTATATACAGAATGTGTGTCGTATATACAGAATGTGTGTCGTATATACAGAATGTGTGTCGTATATACAGAATGTGTGCCATTTTATTTGATGCTAACGCAAGGCAGTGCTAACGTCACATGGCGCAATCCTATGCTAATGAGAACTAGCGGCCTTTGGTTTTGCATGTATTTAGCTTTGTGGATACCCATTAAACTCAGGGAATCTAACCCACATTACCTGTTTAGGTGACATCCCGTAAGTAGCCCAGATTGTACGAAGCTCTGTGAATCTGCTGTCTTTATCCAAAATCCCCTTTAAATACAGGACCATTTATTGCTACTTTGACTCAATGAATAGGGCTGTTAGTTGATACATTTATTATTTGAAAGATTGTGCCTGTATCAGCTCTAAGAGCGGCCCCAATACTTCTAATTCATGTAATAAAGCTCCTCGTATCTGTAAATCGAAAATGACCGTACTGTTTTATCTTTTTGCGAAACAGTTCATTGTTGACAATGGCAAACTGGTAACGTCACTATTCTCTGCACGCAGTGTGCCATGCGGAGAGAGTCTATTTTTCTGTGTTTCTTTTACGGAGTCAAATGGTTCCTTAATGACCAAGGTTTTCTACAAGCCATACATGTATGTTTCCGAGCTTCTTCAAAGTGGGACGCTCTGGGATACCTTCTGTGTTGTAATGACTCAGAGTAGATGCTTGTTATACAGTAAGAGAGAGCGGCTTTAGACACATTGCGCCCAGAGGGGACGTCACTTCAGGAGAAAATACCTGCAATCACAAGAGGATGTTTAGCTTAAAAAGGAATTTCTGGGCTCTATCAGCTGGAACAATTGAGTCAGAGATTGAATTAACCTAGAAACCTGCGTTCTACACAAACCTACCTGGATTTTTTGAAAAGTAAAGGTTTTGGGTTATGTATGCAGCTTGTGTTTGCTGGGATATTTTTGCTAAGAGATGCATTTTGAATGTCTGTTAGTTACATTTTCACTCATGTGCCATGAGCAATTACAGAAGAATTACTGTACATGGCACACATTATTATTATGACATACTTTGTTTGTCAAGGTGAAAACATCTCTAGCTACAGTAATACATTCAAATCAAATTGAAGAAACTTGATTGCATGAAATGTAAGTCACATAAATTCATAACCACATACCTTTTTACCTTTGATGGCCAAGCCTTGGAAATGTATGTATATCATTATTTATATAGCGTCATTAATGTACACAGCAATTCACAGCAGTAATACACGTGACATAATAATATAAATAACAAATAATACAAAAAACACATAATGGGAGGAAGTGCTTCAGACATAAAAGTGACATTTAGGAAAAGGAGTCCCTATCCCGAAGAGCTCACAATCTAATTGGTAAGTAGGAGGAATGTACAGAGACAGTAGGAAGGTGTTCTGGTAAGTGCATCTGCAAGGGGCCAAGGTCGATGCATGAGGTGTAAAGTATCAGCCACGGAGCTACCCATGTGTTTTGTTAAGGAGGTGTGTTTTATGATGGGTCTTAAAGGTGGATAGAGAGGGTGCTAGTCGGGTACTGAGGGGAAGGGCATTCCAGAGGTGTGGGCAGTCATTGAGAAAGGTTTAAGGCGGGAGAGGGCTTTAGACACAAAAGGGGTAGAGAGAAGACATCTTTGAGCAGAAAAAAATGGTAGTAAGGCAACGGGGACTCATGAAGTTGAAGGGTTTCTTTATTGAATATAGATATTCCTCATATGCCTTGGGTCTGAAACGTGTGGAAGGAAAATATTATTCAATAAAGAAACCTTTTTTTCAGCTTCACGAGTGCCTGTTGCCTTACTACCATTACACTCATTCATACAATGTAACCTACACCAGGATCAGACGCCTGGAAGCATATGGGGCACCACAATTCTTTTGTTCTGGTACACTGAGTACTAAAAAAGTGCGAGCTCTAAAAAAAACAACTTTTTTTCCAAGCCTTGGAAACACCATCATTTTTCAACCAATAATTTTGGTTTAGGAGAAATTAGTATGTTCTCTAGAATTGAGGGTGATCGGGGTACATTAGCAGCATTTAAAGAAAATAAGAATCTAAGAAACGCGTGGGAATGCTATACAGGTTTATGGTCAGGTAATTATGTGAATGATCTTTTAATAAAGCAGATAATTGGGGCTCAAAAACCTCTACCCGAAAGGAGAGGGAAATTGGGGATGACTTTTGAAGCCAAAAGATTGTCTGCTGAAGAACCTCTTGGGACGTGGAGTTGTCAATCACTGCTGCGCTCCGTGAAGTTGCACCCCACAATGCTAGTGGCTAGGATTATAAATAACCCTTTCATTTCTGGGCAGCGCTGCTATATGTGCCTGAGTGACGCGGCTGTTTTTCAACAGAGGTCACGCGGCCGCTTTCAATAGATGTCACCCAGCCGCTTCCTTTACAGGTCACGCGACCCCTTTCAACAGAGGTCATGCCACAGCTTTCTACAGAGGTCACGTGACCGTGACAGCCATGTTGTCAGGACACGGTGAGGAGAAGTCCTCTTTTGCCATTTCCTCACAGGACAGATCACGTCCCGCGCTCCGTGAGAACGCAGGACGCAATCTAACCAGGAAAAACAACCCTTCCTGAGCAAGACGTCGTCTCTATGTCCAGGGTCCCCGGGTGTGCCAGATTTCATGAAGCGGTGACTACGTCTTGGGCAGTGCTTTTCATCTGTATTACATATTAACCATATGTTGCTGCATGGAACGGTATTTTAACTCCATTCTGCACATAGAAATTCTCCTGCAAAAAATCCCCGTACCAAAACATCTTGCATAGTTCGTGAAACAATTCAGCCCTGTTAGCAGTTCCAGGTTCCTCTTTTTCTTCGAATAGATGATAACTACAGTGTAGTGTATTAATCTGACAACATACGTTTAAATGTAAAAAGATTATAAAAGTTCCATGGCATATCATTTTCAGTGCTGTGTTTGGCAAGAAAACTCTTACACAGACAATATTTCATCAGTTCCAAAAATATTTCTGGGTTCCTTGTGTATAATAATGATTATTTTCATAGCTTCATCTGGTCACTTTTGATAATTTCCTTACATAGCAGATGTTCACTGACTCGGATTGGGAAATGGGATTCTGAATAATGGATTTCGATAAGTATTTTCCTTTTAGCGTTTGGTGCAAATGAATTAAGCAGGAAATTATGTATCCAGTGGGAAATACCATGGTCAGCTCAAAAACGTAAGGAGTAAAAACAATATGTAAGTGATCACCATAACGATATTCCGGCCACATTATCTAGGTAATGAAATTATCAGTTTTTCATACTTATGTATGTTCAAATAAAATTATTGTAATACTTATAATTGAAGAAATTGCAATATAAGAACAGGAATTAGCCTTTAAGTTCTAAATTGTAGCATTTGAGACACAGAAAGGCATTTGTGTAAGGTTACCCAGTACAGATGTAGTAAGATTTTCTGCCTCCGTGACCGCGAACCAACAGACGGAAAACATAAAAATCATAAGAAATTCAATACAATAAAATACAATACACAATATAATTGAATACAAATTACAATAAAATACAAATTACAATACAATAAAACACAAAAACACTGGCTATTTCATTCATTGATTGTCACTGTGGTTACCTATGCCCTCAACAGATACCCACATTAGCAATCAATGGGCACCCTATAATAAATAAATGTGTTACTTACCCTTGCCGGGATGAATTCTCATCCTCCTATGCTGCACCAAACAATTAGCGAAGAAATCAATACGGATGCATCCCCAAGTGACGGATTCTCCGTTGCTTGAACACCAGTCTCCGGTAACTCTCTTTCTTTGTTTCTTTAAAGATGTCTTCTTTTCTTCTGGTCTTGAAAGTGCCGAATGTTCATTTCATAGGTATAGCACAGGGTTGTTCCACGGTGACTATACAGGATACATCTTGAATACAGACAATTCAATGTGTGCATACTGTAGTATGTGGGTGATTAAAATGCTTAAGGTTAATTATCTTTCTATTTTCTGCCATAAAGTACTTGCAACATAAAACAACTTTGAATTTGCACTAAACATTTTGTTGCTTAATACACTTACCATTGATCATTATATTATTGCAGTTATATATATTATTATATTATATTATTGCAGTTACAGTTAAAGATGGGCAAAAGTATTACAATTCAGCACACTAATATTTCAACACATTTTTGATAATATTCAAGAGAAAGAGAGAGACAGACTCTTCTCCGGTGCTACATATATCCCCTTAACACCTTTATACATGTGGAGAGACACCACACAAAAAAAAAGAGCACGCCTGAGATACTTGGGATATATGCCAATTTAGATATGCAAAGTGTATTTAAATGAGCAGATCTCTCAGGTGTGTTTCTTTTTCTATACAGGTATGCCAGTGAAATTAAAAGCTCTGCAAACAAATATGTTTTGGAGAAATTGAAAGCTCAGTACACATGCACCATCAGTTTTTAATTATGACTGTCATGGAAGACCAGAACTTAACGCCGGGATCAAAGCACCAGACAGGACAAAGCAGTTCAATAAAGAGCTTATTTCAGCCGGAGCCAGCAAGCACAGCACAAAACACAGAGCAGAGCGATACTCACCAACACAGGGGGGAATCCTAGCTGGGTACAGTAGCTGCTGAGCACCACATGGAAGACTTACAGAGGGTTTGCGTCCACATTCGGTTTGAATAGGGAATGTCCAGACCTCTCTGGCACAATTAGCTGCAGAGCACTTTCATATCTCCCGCTTAAAAGTCCTGCCCTCCGCTTCTCCCGCAACACACGGTCCCGTCGCACAGAGCACTTTCGAATTTCCCGCTCGGTAAGACAGCGAGGATGCTACTCGGGAACCAATGAGAATGCGAGGGCTTGCCTGCATTGGCCAATCAGGGCTGGAAGCGAGGCTGAGAGAGTTAAAGGGCTTTGCAGGAAAATATGAACGGGCCAATGGGAGCAGTGCCTACCCGCTGGAGCTCGGCAGCAGCTTCCCTGGCGGGCAGGATATCCTGGGCTGCGCTCGGCACTACTCTGGCTGGGGGAACAGCTGAATACTCTGCTTTTCGGGCAGATAGCCCCCCCCCCCCGATCTCTGCCCCTGACTACTCTCTTCTTTGTTCCATGCACTCCTCCTCTCCCTCCAGTCCCCGCTAGAGCCAGTTCTCAGGACTTACGGGCTGCACAAATGGTTTCTCAGCCCCGCATGTCCAGAGACCTTGGCTATTCTTTATTGTGGGCACAAAATACATTATTAAACTCAGTACAGATGAAGGGAGGGAGGATGAGAGAGGATGAAGGGAGGGGGTGAGAGAGGATGAAGGGAGGGGGGGTGAGAGTGAACGAGGGGGCTGGGAGGGTGGTAGGATAAGTGGGGAGAGATGATGAGGAGGGGTGCAACAATCTTGGAATTTGTGGGAGGATCATGCAGGCAAGTTATTTATAAATGATCTGACCATTACGTAATTTGTTCTAAATTTCACTCCCAGCATGCACCCATTTGCACTATTTCATAATCTATTTCCTAAAAAAAAATATACTTGGACGGACACTCGATCCCAAGACCCCTCCCCAGATTTTTTATGAAACAGAATATAAATTGGTAAATACAGCACATGGAGTGAAATTTAGAAAAAAATGACATAACAGTCAGGTCATTTATAAATAACATTCTTCCCCACCAACGATTCTCGCGTCGCACCTTTCACCACTGTGTCCAGTATTTTTGGACAAGCCACCTGGCAACCCTACCCTTGAGGACTGGCCACCCCTGCATTATTACATTTATGACTGTTAGCAAGGCTCGTGTGTTTATGTCGTACACTCTAGTTTAGCAAAGGTACAATTCTGGGTACCGTACCGAAATAAAATAAATGCAGTAACAATAATGATGTATTGCAGGTTCTTGTAACACCGAAAGGGGTTAATATATATTATAGGCTAAGGCTGCTAAATTCCAGCCGTTATTGAAATCCCAGCTCTCTGATTAGATAATGCCCGGAATTTTTGGCACCCTGCCAAATTGTTCAGCCAATCGGCTTTCCGTTCTCATTCATAAAGAGTGAGATCAGCTCTCAGAAAGGGGAGGTGATTGGACAGGAGACACTGGCTCCTCCCTCACCCTGCCTGCAGAGAGCTCCGCACAGGAAAGTGAGGCCCGGGCTATTGTGCCTTCGCCCGCGCGGAGGCTGGTCAGTGAGCGGGTGCTTACCTGGACATGGTGGACGGGGCGTGCCAAGGGGCGTCACGGAGCTGGTTCGCCCTCATTGGGCGAACCGCTCATGTGACCGGCTTATCGCGCCAAGAAATCCGTTTGAACTGATTTCTTACGCAACGCGCGCCTCCTCCCTCTTCCGCGCCCGCATGCCGCATGGACACAAACACTGCCTTAAGGCAGTCTGTTCGTCTGCGGTACCATGGCCCCAGCCCGAGGGGAAAGGTTTGTGTATCTGTTGTGTGTTAAGGGGGCCAGCAGTGTTTTATTGGTGTGTATGTGTGTGTGTCTCCTGTGTGTGTGTTTTGTGGATGTAGAGGGGGCAGCAGAATCTGTTTTGTTGGTGTGTGTCTGGTGTGTGTATGTCTGCAGTGTGTTTTGTGGGTGGCAGAGGGGTGCAGAGTGTTTTGTTGGTGTGTGTCTGCAGTGTGTGGGTTTACAGGGGGCTGCAGTGGGTGTAGAGTGGGGGCTGCTGCTGCTGTGTGTTTTGTGGATGTCGAGGGGGCAGCAGTCTGTTTTGTTGGTGTGTGTGTCTGCAGTGCGTTTTGTGGGTGTAGAGGGGGGTGCAGTGTGTGTGTCATTGGGTGTGGAGGAGGGCTGCAGAGTGTGTGTCTGTAGTTTTGTGGGTTTATCAGGGGGCAGCAGTGTGTGTTTTGTAGTTGTAGAGGGTGAAGGATGGCTGCTGTGTGTTTTGTGGGTGTAGAGGAGGGGGGTCTGCAGAGTGTGTGTGGGTGTGTGTATATGTATATATATATATGGGCTGTGTGTATGTACACTTTCCTTTTAATAAACTTGCAGTAAAAGCAAAAGAATGTAGAAAATGATGCTGATAAAAATCAATGACTACAAAAGTGTCTATCTTTTTTATGAAAAATGTAAATAAATAAGCCTACATTTAGCCTATAATAGTAATAATCCCCTCAGAACAGGGCATTACTGGCCAATAATGCCCTGGCTGGGTTGATGGCCCACGGCGAACTCTTCCAGCCAGGGCATTATTGGCGAGCAATGCCCTGTTCTGAGGTGATTATTTGTTCTGGCCCAAGCACACCCTGAGAGATGCGTAGGGACAGGCAGGTTAACTCAATCCCATATATCAAGCGAGGGAACCTTCTTACTGGCTGAAGTGTTTATTTGGGGCAGCAACATACAAATAAAAGGGGGAAAAGTACTGAGGGAACACTGGGACATGGGAGTAATGGAGAAGAGGGGGAACTATGAGGGAAGTGGGATAAATGCAGGATATAGGGATAGGTGAAAATCAGTAACTTTCCCAGGATAGGAGAAATGTCTGCTCAGGATGGCTGCTGGTACTAAGGCCTAGGACATAGTACATTCAGCGTCGCTGAGGCGAGCTGAGCCGCGCTGAATAGATGCACAAAGCCCCTGCATCTGTAATCAGCGCGGCTATAGTTTCTCCCTTCGCATGCGCGCTGATGCGTGCGGAGGCTGAGAAACTTCCCCGAGACAGGCAGTTTTGAAATTTGCCGCTCCCATCCAATGGGGTTGCAGCCGGCATTTTAAGTACTGTGTCGGTGAGCAGAGCCACCAGACAGAGGCAGCACAGAGGTGTGTGTGTATGTGTGTGTGTGTGTGTGTGTGTGTGTGTGTGCGTGCGTGCGTGTGTGTGATGTATGTGTGTGAATATATTTATCAAAGTTGCACAATGTTAATAAATTATTTATTCTCACAACATGTCTTTTTTTTAATTTTTAAAATATTATATAACACACACACACACCACACCCCACACCACACACACACACACACACACACACACCACCACACCACACACACACACACACACCCACACACACCACACACACACACACACACACACAGTTCCTACCCCAGTTGACACCCAAACACACAGACCACTTCAAAGTGACACACACACACACACTGACAGCTACCAAGTGACACACACACACACACAGTGATGCCCACCTCCCAAGCGCGCTTGCTGTCTCCTCTGCCAGGACAGCAAAAAGCTCCTGGTAGAGCGAGCGGCAGCAAGCAGCAGCACCAAATTCTTTACTATGTCCCAGGCCTAAGAGACAACATGCTGGTCTGGGCTGATGGGAAATTAACTGGGACAATACCCCCTGACAAGGGCAGGGGGCGCCGTCCATCCTGGTAAAAAGGGGGGTTGCCAAGGCAACTGGCTGAAGCCAAGAAACCCATAAGGGATCGCAACATTGTTGCAACAGCTAAGCTGAGGAGCTGCCAGCCTGAAGGCAGAGAAAACACAATCCAGAACAAATGTTTATTTATTTTCAATCCAATCCTTCTACCTATATATCTGTGTAAATGACAACAATATCCAGATCATGTGGTTCGTAAACAGGGAATGATATCTCCTTAAGAGCAGTATGGGATAACAGTTTAGGGAGCGCGCTCAGCGGTAAGTATAACACAGCTGGGCTCTGTTTATGCTTAGGCTACAATAAAAAAAAGCTTTAAAATGTGAGATGTCATAGCTCCACTTTGCTTTATTTATACTATTTCCTCTGAGCCCTGTCACACAGCACATTCATCTGGTAACTTGCAGCAAGAACGGAGATTAAAATATCACAGCTCAAAATAGGAGTCAAGCGGAAGGAGATTCATCACAGACCTATTAAAAATATGTAAATACAGGAATGAAGTCAGTTAAAGATCTGCGACTCCACATCAGTGGCAAGGAACAGAAGACTCTGCTAGTATACTATGCAAATATATCATATCTTATAACTTGCCTTGTTACGGGAAGGCTGCTTTGCCAGTTGAGGGTACTCTCCCAATAATTGAATTACACGTAAATGCACAGGTGCGTTCCGGTGGCGAAAGTCGTCAGCGATCTGTAATCAGTAAGTGCTGCGGTTTCCCTTGTTTAAACGGTGGTAACACCAGCTGGACCTGTTTGGAAAATCTGGAGCCATGTGGTAACCTGAGATATAGATTTAGGTTTACGTTAACCTATTCAGTGCCAGCAAGCCCTAATGCATTAGTGACCAGGGTAGGTATATTTACGGATTACATGTTTCTTCATTTATGCAATGCTGTGGTATATTGCTTTCAATATTTTCATTTTCACTGATCTGCGTTTGTTGCTGGGGAATGTTTTGGATATACGCTATGAAAACCCTTCCGTGATTGGTGTTAGAAACTCTCCTTGTAAGTGGCCCTGGACAATAACGCACAATATTATTCAGCCTATGTATTCAACCTCTAAGGAGTTTTAGGTGTAGACCAGGGGTGGCCAACTCCAGTCCTCAAGGGCCACCAACAGGTCAGGTTTTCAGGATATCCCTGCTTCAGCACAGGTGGTGCAGTCATTCACTGAGCCACCTGTGCTGAAGCAGGGATGTCCTTAAAACCTGACCAGTTTGGTGGCCCTGGAGGACTGGAGTTGGCCACCCCTGGTGTAGACACTGAAGTATTACAATTATGGGTTAAATTGAAAAAAATTACAATTTTATTCCAGATCTGATATTCAAAGGAAGCTTTAGAAACGATGTTCAAGTTAAAAGTGAACAGTAAGTTATTAATGTCTCCTGTGACAACAGTGTCATATTGTGTGCGTAAGGACTTCTAAGGTAGTACTCAACCAATCAAAAGGACGCAAGTCTATACAGTAAGTGGAATGTGTATGCAGACTTTACAGCAGCAATCCCACCCACTTTAACTGAACCGAACCACGCTATTATCAGCTCCGGAAAAGCCCGGTTCCTAAGATGCATACCGTTTTAGTTGCAGCTGGTATTGTCCAATAGGAAGTCGCTACATCATCCCATGAGGACATTGGGGCTTCCTGTAGACCATGGGGATTTAGTGGCCATTTTGATTTCCTAAACAAGGACTGAAACACCGGCAACTATTATCTCCGAAATCCGAGAGCTGAAAATAGTGCATTTCGGGCCCCGACCAATGAACTATAAAGTGGCATTATCACCTCCCTCTTTCTACTGCTTATACTGTACCACTCCCAAGTCCCTATACAATCTAGCATCATGCTGGCTTGCACCTTTGCATTGCTTGACTACTTTTACGTTAGCTGAAATAATGACTCTTTCCTCTATAGCAATGTACATTATAGTACCAGTGCCAGTAACCCTGTATATTGCCTTGGAATTTGTGTGACCCACATGCATTATTTTCCCGTTTTGGGCAATAAATTGTAGTTGCTACACTCTTGAGCATTTCTCCCAATTTAGCCAAGGGTGTGGGTTAGAGGGTCGGGTGTGCTGGAGTTGAGAAGTGGCAAATAGATCAAGAGAGGAGAGAATAGAGTTGTACGAGTTGACAAGATTGTCAGAGGAAGGAGAGAGAGAAGAGAGGTTAGACTAGAGTAGATGTCAGAGCACAGAGGTCAGCGAAGGTCTCAAGAGTAGCGAGTATAACAGGTAGGAGAGGGGTGAGGGGAATGAAAGGTGGTGAATGATAGGTGTATATCAGAGACCGGCAGGGGGGGATAGAGAAATCAGAAAGGGAACAGTTTTTTTTTTTTGTAAATACCAGGTATAAGTAGTAACCATCCTTGTGGGTGCTGGAATTGGTCCATTGGTGGAGACCAAAGGAGGAGGTTAAAGTCTGAGGGATCATCAATATGACAGTTGAGGTCCCACAGTAAAAGGATAGGAGACACAGAGGAGAGAAAGAAGGAAAGCCAGGATTCAAAGTCAGAGAGAAAGGTAGAGGCTGTAGAGGACAGCGGTCTGTAGATGACTGCCATGTGCAGAGAGAGAGGGCAGAAATGCTGGCCAGCGTGAACCTCAAAAGGAAGAGAATGAAACAGATGGAGGCATAGGGCAGAGCTAATATTGGAAGCAGGAGGAGAGGAGGTGAACCTACCACTCCATCCCTTTCATTGGAGTGTGCAGTGTGAGAGAAAGAGAGACCACCATAGGAGACAGCAGCCTCCATAGTCGAGTCATGTGAGAGACAGGTTTCTGTAGAGCAAGCATGTCAAACTCAAATGCTAACAAGGGCCAAACGGCCCAAATAACCAGGTTTAAGTCTAGGTGGGCCGCAAAAAAAACCAACTTGCATTTTCATAGAAACCGTAGGTTTTTTCGAAAAGTAGTGTGTGTGTGTGTGTGTGTGTGTGTGTGTGTGTGTGTGTGTGTGTGTGTGTGTGTGTGTGTGTGTGTGTGTGTGGTTTGTGTGTGTGTGCGTGTGTGTGTGTGTGTGTGTTTGACCTCACTAACCGAACCAAAAAAAAAGCCAGACGTGAATGACTTCTGACACATTAACCAGTGTCAGGACGCCCCTCTTACACAATTTCCAAAGCAGCAATCCACCTGGGATCTTACCTGATCCACAGTCCCTCAGGTACTATACTGGAGGGGAGTGTTCTCTACCTGTCTTCCGATGTCTCCCGTGTGAACTTGAGTCAGATCTGAAGAAAGCAGAATAGGTTATTTCGGTGTAGGTATAGTGCAGTTAAGATAAAACAGAGAGAGTGGTGAGGTGACAAACAGAGGGTGGGGAAGAGAGTGGGAGAGAGAGAGGTGGGAGAGAGAGAGGGTGGGAGAGTGGTGGGAGAGGGAGGGGGGTGGGAGAGAGAGTTAGTGTTTGTAGATAGGGGGGGCGACATGCTCCGATCCCCCAACCCCCCATGCTGCTCAAAACTGGTCCTGGAAGCAGACAGTAAGAGAAGGAGGGGCTGTCTGTGAGAGAAGCCCCGCCCCCTCTACAAGACACAAACACAGAAGCAGTCTCAGCACGGAGCTTCTGGCCGCCCGTGCACAGCTCTGCCCGCCCCCAGGTTTCCCTGCAAGCAGCCCGCGCCCCCCCCCTACATAATCTTGCGCCCCCCGTTTGCGCACCGCTGCTCTTAGCGCTTCTCGCATGTCCAAACCGGGCGGAAAAGGCTTTTGCAGAAGCGGTTTCATGCTGGGTCTGCAAAATCCGGGTAAAGTGACCAAACGTGCATTTTTTTTACATCTACTGTATCTGAATTCTATTCGTTCCGTTTAGTGCAAAATGCTAAACTGCTTCAAAGAACTCACATTTTCTTTCAGACGAGGAGTATGACTTCAGTCTATCTGTGTCTCAAGTTGTGTATATATATATATATATATATGTAATAAAAATCACTGGCACTCCAATAGAAATTCAATAATGAATAAGTGCATGTCCCATATAAATAATAAAAGTATACATTACCGCATAGCAGCAAAAAGGAGACAGCACTCAGGTGAATGAAAATTAATGTATTAAATACAGCACATAACTCCAACGTTTCGATCCCACAAGGGGATCTTCCTCAGGGTGGTGCTGTATTTAATACATTCATTTTCATTCACCTGAGTGCTGTCTCCTTTTGCTGCTATGCGGTAATGTAACTATATATATATATATAATATATTATTATATATAATATAATAATATATATCTGAAACAATAAAAGAAGACAGCGCGGCTCCCATAGTATAATACTGTAGATAAATAATTTATTAATTGATGCTGCTAGATTACGGACACTTACAATAGATATATAGGTAATAAGCAGTGATAAGAACAATCTTGGCACATCACCCGTTATTCCATCCAGTGTGCTGATCTGGTAGACTCGCATTGCGGACGCCAGGAACGTGCGCACGCACTCAATCTACGCACTAAATCCTGGTATTCAAATCTCGTGATAGCTGGTCACCGGGTAGTAGCACAAGATCCAGACACAGTTCAGTATGCACAATGTGCAATACTCCAAAACAGGAGTGGAGTGATGTAAAAGTGCCAATGTAATATCAAATAACTTCTGATAAAGTAAAGTCCATAAATGGCTCTTTCCCTACGCGTTTCGTCGCTGAATGCGACTTCCTTAGGGGATGGAATATATATATATATATATATATCCCCTCCAACCTCCCCCTAAATAACATAGGGAGAGACATTTGTGCTCAAAAAGGAGCACACCTGATATATATGCTAATGAGACATGCAAAGTATATTTAAATGAGTCACACTCCCAGATCTCCTAAAATATACCCATGAGACCGATACTGACAAGCCTAAGGGCTTTTGTGATAACGGGCGTACTGTTGTCAGGCCCAACAGGATCAGAACCCACAACCGCTGAGCAGCAGCTCTAGCATTGACATAAACCAGATGCTGGGAAACTCTGTTGACGCATGATACTTTTGAGCTGTACTGCTCACACCTGTAGCCCCTCCACCTGGCTTCCTGTAAAAGCAGACCACTTCCTGGGTGTCAGTTCAATGTGCCTTGTACACGAAAAGAAGGGCACCTGGGAGATATGTGACCGCAGGAGACTGTTACTGAGCTGCAACCTGGTAACAATAGACAATGTTACCTTAGTAACCTTAGTAATTTAGATGAGCTCCAGATCAGAACCAACACTAACACCACCCTAACTCCTGTTACTAGTTTTAAATACCTGGGCATATGGTTTGACTCCCACTTAACATTCGGATTGCACATTGATACCCTGACATCCAAGACCTATGCCAAACTCTGTGTACTCTACAGGAACAAATCCTCCCTAAGCCTGCTGGTCAGAAAGCGTATCGCACAGCAGATGCTAATGCCAATTATAGATGTAACGGGTATTCCCTCCTGTCTGACCCACCCAATCTCACATTGGCCCGTGTGGAATAACCGGTCCCCATTATGTGATCGTGTATGGTGGTGCACCTGCAAGTAAGAGGACTCCTGAGTCTCCCGCTTGATGGTATTAGGGGATGTCATCAGGACAGGTAGCTGAGGTAGTGGGTGCGAGTCCAACCTACATCATGTGCAGCGCCTCCACCTCATCAGGATCTATGCTTCCGCAGGGAGATGGTCCTGGTGAGGAACTCCTTCTCGGGGGTGACTGCCACTGTAGAGTAATCTCACACTCACACAGTGGGGGTATCTTTAACAAGGGCATCTTTATTGATGATCTGGAGGTAGTAGACTGCCCCATGCAGCTTTCAGCTCTAGCCGCACATTTCTCCGTGCTGTCCCCTTGCCAGGTACTGCCCTCCTAATTGGAGTGGGATCCCCTCTCCCCGTAGGGAGATCACCCCTGTGCCAGGTCCCTGGACACAGGGGGGCCTAGACAGGCTTGATTGGAATATTCGTGCCACTAATTACAGCACTTGGGTCACAAAGCTATCCTGCAATCCCTTTCACAGGAGCCAAACACATCAGCAACAACAACTCTAACTTGACAGTGTTGTGCCTTATATACCTCAAGGGGCAGGCACATCTCTGATGTCACTATCCAGGGACTCAGAGCATGCAGCCACTCCCATCCATACATAGGGCACCTCACCAGGGTGTGAGGAAAAACCTCCATAACTACTGCTGGCAGGCCTGTACTTACCAGGGCTTACTGCCAACAGGGAAGATGTCTGCAGTCCATTATTATGCATGGCTACATAGACTATGGAGAAATAGTATATGGCTCGGCACCCCAAACCACCTTGGCAAACTTGACACCCTCTACAATTTGTTGTTTCTTTCTCAAATGCAACTACAACACACATCACTGCGAAATGCTCAAAGAATTAGATTGGTCATCACTCGAGTCTAGGCGCAAAGTTCACCTTTCCTGTCTTGCCTTCAAATACTTTCTGGGAAAGCTACAAGTCTATCTGAACAAGCTCCTCACCCCTACCACATGCAGCACATATCATCTGAGAGCAGACTCCAAAAGACTGTTCATGGTCCCAAGGTTCAGCAAAGTATTCGGCCGCTCCTCCTTCTCTTACCGTGCACCCCAAAACTGGAACAACCTACTGGAGACTCTCACATTCACCACCAGTTCAAGTTCTTTCAAAACTATGGCTGTCTCACATTGTAATCTGGTCTGTAACGGTTTCATACGCCTATAATATATATTTTCTCTAACTGTGCATGCAATGTATTGTATATAATGTATACCCTGCTCATTTATGTAACTGTATTTTTAACCATGTATTATTTGTCATATTAACTATGCCCAGGACATACTTGAAAACGAGAGGTAACTCTCAATGTATTACTTCCTGGTAAAACATTTTATAAATAAATAAATAAACATAAAATGGCGATATCGCAACACTAAAAATGTAACCCACTTCTGTGGATCCCACTTAGTACGTAGAGACTATTACGATTTAAAACGAATATTTACAACATAATTAAAATAACAGGTGAGTAGTTGATTTCTCGTTATTCAGAAATATTGGAAATATTTGGAAGATTTTAGGTATAAATGAAGGCCTTCCAGGTACTGTGGTTATAAGTCTCTCCTCCACGTTGCACCAAGAAATGTCCTAATCTCATCCTCCCATCTTATTTTTGGTCGTCGTGGTCTTGGTTTTTAACTATCCCTTGCGATCCAGTCGAGTTTCATCTTCATCCAGCGATGGTCATTTTTTTCCTGCGATATGACAGGCCCAGTACCATTTTATTTCCTCTACCTTGAGATGTTGTTACAGGCTTTCGTTTGCATCCGAACCAATGCAATCCTGTGGTATTAGCAAGCATTCACTTCTCCGTACTTCTTTGCTTTGTTTTGAGCATCTTCATCATTTTTATATTTAGGATCCATGTGTCATATCAAAACATGCACGGACAGGATACATTGGTCGAACACTTTCCTTTTGAGGCACTGTGGAAACTTCCCTTGAACGATGTCTTGTTTTCTTCCACATCATTTTTCTATCGATTTAATTCCTAATGTTCCCATGCAATAAAAACCTGCAAGCCAAAACATCGTTTTGACTTCTATTTCTGTTTCATGATTTTTGATCTTTATAGAGTTGATCTATTTATTGAGTATCTCTTCGATCTAGTTGAGATTTGTGTGGAAGCGTCTTAATCTGATTCATTGCTGGAGGTCTTCTGGACAAAAACAAACAAAAGCTGTCCGCAAATCATCAAGTATTAATTATTGTTTTTAATTCCCTTTTCTTCCCAATTCAGTGTCTTGAACTATTTTTCATGTGTTGCTGTTTAACTGTCTCTCTCCAGGCCGCGCACCCTTGCTAAACCTTTTCTTGCTTGTGTCTTCATGTAATCTATGGTTTGATCTGGCATTCTCATGAATGTTCCTTACACAGTAATATTAATGCACGCTTCTTCAACATTTTGACTTCTTAATGGATGAGGTGAAGATGGAATCAAATGCTTTTTCATGATGTACAAATCCTAAGTTGAGTGGTAGATCATCTTACATCACTTCTTCTACAACGTGGATGTGGTTCATTGTGTTGTATCGACTGCGAAATCCCGCTGGTACCCTAGGCTGGGCAAAGTGCAAGGTCTGCTGCATCCAATTAGTGAGTATCTTTGTCAAAATCTTGTAAGTGATGGGAAGAAGAATGGTTTGGTCTGTAGGTCTTGGTCTTCTTTGTCTCCTTTCTTATGGATGAGGATAACTATGGCATTGCTCCACTGTTCTGGAATGTTTCTGTTCTTCATACATCATGTTGCCAGGATTTCTTCTTCTCCAGCTTCCTTTTAAGGGTTCAGTAGTTATTCCATCTTCTATCTTCAACGTCGCTTCACGAGGGGATGGCTCTCAGTCATAAAATTCTTATATACACCCCAATAATAACATCCTGATTATAATCTCTCGGACACCTGGGTAGATGATCGAAGGACCGAAATGTAATTGTTGATCCATTGCCTTGTTTGAGAGTGATTATTTATTTCTTCCCAATCAGATCAATGTGTCGTATTCTTTCAGCTTTCGTTATCTTCGAAGTCCTTGTTAACCATTTCACCGGCGCATTTTCTTACGTCCCCAGTTATATGTTTGCAGATCGGCGTGCACAGCGACAGTGTGTCCAACGTTTTTTCTTCCAACTTGGGGTTGCTTCACTTCTTGTCGTTTCCTCAGTCGCTGTGGAGTCTCATCTGTTTTTCGTTAGAGTTTTCTCTGTGCGTTTGGCTATAATTTTCATACGTTTTTCACAATTCATTCCCCACGTATCCCAACGCATCTCAACTAAGCTGAATCTTTTTTTTTTTTAGCTTTAGTTGGAACTCTCTGCTCTTATTCTTCAGATTCTTAATGTTTTTAATCAATTTTCTTTTTTCTATCTACGCATTAAGATGTCATTTGCAGTAAACCAATTGGTAACCACTTCTTGTGACACAATGGTTAAGGACAGTTCAGTCTTTAATCACATGTTTGTTGTTAGCTAGGATGTAGTCAATTTAATTCTTGAGTCCATTGGGACATACCACGTATATATATTTTCTATTTAGGTGCTTCTTAAAGAATGAATTCATGATGTAGAACTTGTCACATTCTGCAAATTCTACCAATCTGTTTCCATATTAATTTCCGTATTCATACTTACCAACTTATGCTTCATCTCTCTGCTGGGCACCAATCTTTGCATTATAATCTCCCATAATGCACTTAAGGTGGCCATTAACTTTGTTGTTAAGTTGGGTTATTTCATGATAGAAGTTCACTACTTTATTGTTTGTGTGACTTGATGTTGGACAAACTCTCTGATCATTTGAAGCTTATATGTCTTTGTCAATTGAAGGATGAATATATATTTATGGAGAGAGAGAGAGAGAGAGAGAGAGAGAGAGAGAGAGAGAGAGAGAGAGAGAGAGAGAGAGAGAGGTTGTCATTCAAATAGTAAAGTAATATTTTATGTAAATAAATTCAGTTAAAAATAAAGTATGCTGTACGTTGCCATTTCAGTCTAGGCACTTCATAATTTCAAGAAACCAAAAGATTTAACATCTGCTTTAGGCTAATTATATGTATTTAATTACATCGTTTTTATTTTTGTGCACATTGGGTTTTTTTTCTGGACTACTCCTTAAAAACAGCAGCGTCACCTATTTAAGCATTTGTCATTTGTGGCAAGCTATGATGCAACGCATTGGACATTACTACTTATAACGATGCAGACCCATATAATAATAATAAAGGGTGGTGGGACTGCATGCTGCAAGTGCTCTTAGTCTCAAACCAATATTTGCTACAAAGACAATGTGAATAGTTCAATGCATGCTGAAGGTTGGTAAACTTAAAGGAGAAGTCCTTGAGATAAGTTTGAATCAGGGGGGTCTCTGGAGCTGAAGTTTAGCTTTTGGAACCCCCTGCTCCCCGAGATATGTACCCCCATATGGGGTGTCAGTAGGAGCCCTGGCTGGGTTCACAATATGGCGATTTAAAAGTCCCACTTCATGCAGGCGAGTAGGAAGCCGTGACATCATCCCGTGCAGCCTCCTATTGGCCCTCGTGACCATTTAAACTGAAGAGAGCTACCGGCACCCCATGCGGAGGTCCGTATCTCGGGAAGCTGAGGGTCCCTGATAGAGATGGGCACAGGCAGATTTGGATCCGCAGCGGATCGTCCGGCTCCTTTGGTCCGCGGATTTCAGCGGCTCAATCTCAACACGTTTTGCAATTTTTAAAATTATTATTACCTTATTACCTATATACTCGTGGGTTCTGCAATTCGTAGACGGATTTGTAGAATCCAATCCTCGGATTCCGCGATCTGTTGGTGGATTGTTAAGAATCGGCCAACGGATCGCTGGATCTGCAGATTGGACTCCGTCCACGGATTGTACCCAATGGATTTTACACCGCAAAACGGATTAATGGGGTAACATCAGCAAATATCCGGGAAACGGATTAATGGGGTAACATCAGCAAATATCCGGGAAACGTATTAATGGGGTAACATCAGCGAAAATCTGGGGAACGGATTAATGGGGTAACACCAGCGAAAATCTGGGAAACGGATTTGGGCAATTCGCCCCTCTCTAGTCCCCGGAGCAGGCATGAACACGGTTCAGCTACGAAGACCCCTTGCTTCAAACATTTTTTTTTTTAACGCATGCGTGCAAAGAAATGCTCATTGTAAGTTGAAAAAATAAGTTTACAATGTTTGAATGCTCCCAAGTGGTGGCACCTATTCCGTGCACCCCACAACTGGAACAATCTACCGGAGACAGCCGCCACCAGTCTAAGTTTTTTCAGAACTAAAGCTGTCTCACATTTTAATCTGGTCTGTAACTGTTACATACGCCTATAATATATATTATTTCTAACTGTGCATGCAATGTCTTGTATATAATGTATACCCTGTTCATTTTATGTAACTGTATCTGTAACCATGTATTGTTTGTCATCTTAACTCTATGCCAAGGACATACTTGAAAACGAGAGGTAACTCTCACTGTACTACTTCCTGGTAAAATAATGTCTTTTAAAGTAGCTGAGTAGATATCACTGGTGCTTTAAATATGTTGGATTTAAAGGTTTGCTACTTTACACTCTGTGCAAGGTAAGTAAGATGTGTTATAAGTAACAAACCTGTTTGCTTGTAATATTGCTGTATATGTATTAGATGTCGTTTTCAATAGTAGGCACCAACATAATTGGTACTTTCTGTGACAGCTTCTTTAAAACAACAATTTCTGCTTTTCTTCATATAACAATATCCTGATATAAAAACATCAGAACTTTAACCCTTCAGAAACACTACTAATGTAACATAACATGGGGTAACAATTAAGATTGAGAATTGACCCTTGTGAGCTCTTAATAATAAGTCTGAATAACTAATTCTGGATATCTGTACATAGTGTCGCAGCAAGAAAAGGGGCATAATGTGCAGAGCTGACAAGTGGAATGAAAAATCTCCTCAATATCGCTGTTTGACAGAAAAGATGAATGCATACATCAGGATTCAATGTTTAAGTGTTTTAGCTCTTATTTCAGACTGTCACTATCAGTACATCTAATAACCAGCAGGAAAGACACGGAAGGATAAGAGAAATGTGCAATGGGGATTGCAGAAAGAAAATACAGACATACCCCAGTTTAAGGACACCCACTTTAAGTATGCTCGCGAGTAAGGACATATTTTCAATAGCCCCATATCGCTGTGTCCGTACGCTTGCTTCGCGAGTACGGACACTTATTCTGCCCTACAGACCGCCGTAGTAATTACGTGCTGATTCCCCTCCCCCAATAGGCAAACGGCAGCTCGCTCATGCGCCTGTCAGCACGTCCTGAACAGCAATACCGGCTCCCTACCTGTACTGAAGCATCGATAAGTGGAAAAAGGTAGTGCTTCACTTTAAGTACATTTTTGCTTTACATACATGCTCTGGACCCATTGCGTACGTTAATGCGGGGTATACCTGTAGGGAAGAATTTAAGAATTTACACTGGTCAATTTGTAACAAGATTAAAAAGTATACATCTCTGGCAATTACAGAGGCGTCCGCTCGGCACCTAACACAAAAATAAAGATTTTTTCATTTTTTAACAAATACATGCAGCCTTTGATTACCTTTATTTGAAACTAATGACCTAAGCTGCCGATCAATTTGTTCTCCTGTGATCGACCAGCAAAGATCCTAGGCTTCCCGAGGTTCAATAAATGGCTGCCTTTCAGTTTCAATCAATCCTTCAATCAGTGTAACTCAGCAGCTACAATGTATCCTGATATTACTAAGTATGCAAACAAATAGACAAATATCATAAAATTATTGAACAAACTTGAATAAATAAATGAAAATACAACCATGCAGTGATGTATAAACCTTGATGGTTCAGGTCATCAGATGATGTTGGTATTTACGGACATGTAAAATAATAAGAAAAAGCAAACATAGCATAATACTGTAAGCATTTGCCCTAGTGAAGTAAGTGACTGTGTCATCAGACTGACACCCTAAATAAGGGCTGACTAAAAAACATGTAACAGATAATTACAGACAAAACAACTGTAGAAGCCTCAAACAATAAACGGTGATAGAATATATAATTAAAACATTTATTAAAACAAAAATTTGAGTGAACACATATTAAGATCAATGAATGCCCATATATCTCGCAGCTGTTCTGAAAGCAATGCCCACTTACTAGATGGAAGAGGAAAGAAGGCAGTGGATACGATCAGAGAGCATCCCCTCTCATATCTGGCTCGTCTGCTGGAAAACACTGGATGTCATCTATGGTAGGAAATCTGCGGGGCTCTGGTGTCTGTCCCGTCTGTCCGTCTCGTCCAGCAGACGATCTAGATTCAATTATTTGCCTCTGTATTTACCAAGGAGGAGTCAATTGCAAAAATATCGCAGCTTGAAGCCACAAGCTCTATAAACAAACAACTGAGGAGGAAGTGCATAGACGGCTCCATAAAATGAATGTAAATAAAGCACCTGTCCCCGATGGCCTGCACCCAAGGAGGTTCAGTAATAGCAAAGGCAGAGAAGGGGTTAACCTCTACCACCACCACCACCCTGGGGGTCTAGCCACCCTCCCCGGGGCAACTACCACCAATATCAAATAACATATTCAACAATTTTCAAATAACATCCCCGCCCCCCGTGGTGTGATGGCCAATAACCCTATTAGCTACATGGGCTTTTGGTCACTATTAGTACAAAAATATGAATGTCATATACTGTATATACATTACATTACCAATAATACAATATATCAACAGTAATAACAAATGAATTGTTAATATAAATGGGTTTAGGTTTACAATTTTGTTAAATGAATGTTTATATATTGTATTATTAATTGGGGGGAAATTGGGGGTGGGTGTTGGGGGAAGTTGCCCTGGAGAGGGTGGTTAGGCCCCCTAAGAGGTTGGGGGGTGGTAGTCAGGGTGGTGGTGGTAGAGGTAAACCCCTCGTTTGGTTTAGCGTTTAGTAAATCACTGCATGGCAATGCTTTTACAAGCCACTTAGGTAGCTCATGGGGTTAGGTGGTGTGGTGTAACTTCAATATTAACCCATTTGGTGCCAGTGGTATACCTTGGTAGCCATAAACAAAGAAGCCCAATTAAATATTGACAAAACAATGACTGTGCTTTTAGGAATAAATGGCCAGATGTTAAACTACAGTAAGCTGAGCTAAGCCTACGGTAAATATCAGTGCCGGATTTCAAACCCATTGACCTCTAGGAACTGCTTTAATAATTAGGTCGCTAGTTGGATCCTCATTTGATGTTTGTTTGCTGATACATGGACTGTCATCTAAGATTCATTGCAAAATTGGATATTGCAGATACACAGAAAGCAGATGTTAGTGCAACCTTGTGTATAGTACTCCCACCCAAATACCAGCCAGCAAACTGCATGCTTTACACAATGCTACATCCTGTTTGCTTTTTCACATTTCTAACAACTATCACAATGTTATTTCACAATACAACAAACTGCTGATCTCTACCTACAAATATATCACTCGTTTTGGGTATTTTCATCACTATATAGTTTGTCAGCTGTGCGGAAACTCCCTGCGTTGCGCCCCCCCCCCCCCCTGCTCTGCTCCTCCGTCGCGCCCCCCCTCACCTCTAATGTTGCATCAACTGACGCTGCGGGGTCATATGACATTAAGTCACGTGACCCGCGGCGTCATTTGATGTCATGTCTCCATGGCAACGGGCGTCACTTGACGCCGCGTTGTCATAGAGACGCGTGACTGGAGCCGGGTAAGTTTACAGAGGCCACACGATCTCATGCCCTCCATGCGGCGCGCCCCACAGTTTGCGCACCGCTGGTTTAAGTGAAAACAGGAGGACGGCAAGGAAAACGTTTTTGGCCACAAATATCATGGAAGCAAAGGCAAATAAAGCGCTGAAATCATCTTTGTTTCCATTTCTATGCTAGGTTTGTTAAATATAAGGAACCATACTTCCTGCTTTCCATGGACAATGTTGAATTATCGTGTTTAAGCTTCAGGAACCGCCTTGAGTCCTGGATAAGTTACCGCATGATCAACTTCCTATGAGTGGAGGGCGGAGGCTGCTTCCCTGCAATGTCACTGTGAACAGGGGGGGTGCTTGCAGGCCTAGGTGGAGCATGTTGGCTGCGGGGATGGGGGCGGTGGACTACGTTGGCTGGGGGGTGGGGGGGGGGTAGAAACTTCGGACCGCATTGGCTGTGGGGGGGGTGGAGGCGGTGACGGTGTTGGCTGTGGGGCGGCGGCCCACGTTAGCTGTGGGGGGGCCTAAAATTGTTCAGGCTAAATAAAGCAAGCAATAATAATAATAATAAATGTTTGTTCTTGTATAGCGCTGCTAGTTTTACGTAGCGCGTTACAGAGACATTTTGCAGGCACAGGTCCCTGCCCCGTGGAGCTT